>JAOBYK010360021.1:0-16868 GCA_025434845.1 Phenganax subtilis | reverse complement strand
AAATTTAACATGTATTTAGCAAAAACAAAATCAAAATAATGTACAAAGATAAAAAACACACACTATAATTTGGCGACAGTAGTATATAATACGCCGATTCTACCTCTTTTTCTCAAACGAGCTTTTCAGACGAAAGGTCTTTTCTCAAACGAGCTTTTCAGACGAAAGGTCTTTTCAGGTCACTTTTAGTCTCAAATTTTTTCGACTTTTTTTCAGTCTAAAAAGGTCTTTTCAGGTCACTTTTAGTCTCAAATTTTTTCGACTTTTTTTCAGTCTGAAAAGGTCTTTTCAGGTCTTTTAAAAGTCAAAAACTACTTAGGAAAAACTGAGGTTGAAAGTGATATTTCTGCCTCATTTTTGATCATTTAAAAATCAATTTAATTAAAAATCAAGAACAAGATTAACAAAATGAGTTCTTATATTTGTACAACAACAGAAAAAAACAATAAAATTGAAGAAAATATTAATTTATCTGTTCTTTTTGATTTTCTTCCCAAGGAATTGGACGAGTCAAAAATTAAAGATTTGAGAATTTATATAGAACTTGATAATAAAAAAATAGAAATAATAAGAAAAGAATTTTTTAATCCAGAAGAAGAACAACAAAAAATTAATGAGTTTTCTTTAGAAATATGTAAAAACATGATAAAAAATACTACTGATTGTAGTAAAAAAACATTTGTTACTAGAAATGATGAAGATGTTCTTGAATTTCCTAGTTTTTTAGCATGTCAAAAATATTATAATCAAGAATATAATATCCCAATAAGAACAATAAATGCTTCCAGACAAAAACATAAGTGTTTTTATGATACTAATAAAAATTCTTACTTAGTCTCTGTTTCAGACTCATTCTCGAATTAGACGCCTCCTAGTAAGAAGTCTAAAAGGGTTATTTCAGATTTAGTTTTGACTTTTTTCAGTCTGAAAAGGTCATTTCACTTCTGTTTTATAAAAGAATCAAAAAACTAAAATTTTTTTATTCTTTTATAAAATAAATGAGTACACCTGAAAATAACATTCGAGAAGAACTTTTAAAACTTGCAGATGCAAAAGAAATTAAACATTCTGTGACTTATATTAAAAAAGCATCAGAAAAGACACTTGAGAAAATATACAAAGATTATCAACGTATACAAATGAATGAAACGAATGAAATGCTAACAGACACAATCATTGGAAAATTTTCTGAATTGTTACAACATGTAGAGATGATTGAAAATTCATCATCACTTGGAAAAGAACTTGCGGAAAATAAACCATTTAGACAGGACGTGAAACTCATCTTAGAATACGTTACTCCTTATATTCCACTCGTAGGAATTCTTTCAGGAGGAATTGTCGTAGGAAAACACGTGATTCATAAGAAAATGAATACACCTTCACCACAAGAGGAACAAGAGATTAAAATAGAACCAGAAATTGTTTAATAAAATAAGATATGTTACTAGATTGTATACTTATCTTTAAAAAAGAAAATGGAACTAAAAGGAATTATTGAAATAATAATAAAAAAAACTATCCATACTTGTCAAGTATGGAAAGTAATTAATTAATAAATATGACAACAAAAATTACCAGTTCAACAAATAAACAAAATAAAAATAAAAACATAAAAATAATAGCAGAAATGTCAAATAAAACAAAACAATTTACACCGCCAAATTTAGAAAGAAACGCAGATCCATTTAACATGATTATTGTTGGTCCTACTTGTTGTGGAAAAACTCATTTCCTTCTTAATCTTTTAGAACAAGACTATATGAATCATTTTGACACTATTTTCTTAATTTGTCCTACCTATGAGTGGAATAAAACTTACCAAAGATGGAAATATGATAAAGATGAAAACTTTTATATTATTCAATGTGAGCAAGAATCAGTAGAATCATTTTTAAAAGAAATTGTAGATTTTGTAAAAGGAACAAACTCTTTAATTATCCTTGATGATTGTGCTTCTGGGAAATTTGTAAAAAATAGAACTTCAGAGTTGGTGAAACTAGGATTTTCAGCAAGACATTATGGAATAAGTATTATTGTAATTACTCAACAACTCACTTCTATTGCTAAGCCTTATAGAGAAAATATTTCTAGACTTGTTACATTTGACAATCCAAGTGAGGATGATATGAATCTTATTTTTAAAAATTACCTAAGTGGTGTTTCTAAAGAGGAAAAACAAAACATTATTAAAAGGTTATTGAATGAAAAGTATCTCAAGTTGGATATATTTGTAAAACCGCCACGTAGTTATTCATTAAAATAGAAAATCAAAGATTTTCCCTTCAAGCTGTCATGTCTGAAATGATATCATCAATCACCTTCAAGTCACTGAGTAACTTGGTTTCATCTGATTCTGAAAACTCTCCTGTTCTCAAAATGGTGATGATTGTATTACAAACTTTTTGAAGCAACACACATACAAATTTAGTCTGTTCCACTCTTTTTGTAATATTACTTTTACTTGTCCAAGCAGTGATGAATGTACCTACTCCAGTAATGATCAAAGTAAGTGGATTCACTACACTTGTACCAGCTCCAACAGCTGTTAAAACAATTCCAGTAGATTGTAAAGACACTTTTATCTTGATGAGTTTTTTATATTTCTTATGATACGTTTGATATTTTTCATAGTAGTTGTCATAAATTTTCATCAGTTGATTAACTTTATCTTGACTTATTTTATCAGAGATGTGATTAAACTTTTCTTGCATTTATTTCTATAAAATTTTAAAAAAAAATTATAAAATAAAAGAATCAATGAACTCTTTATCCATTAAAAAAATTACAAATAAAAATTTAAGTTTATCTTTAGTCACATATTTGGACAACAAACAAACTATTTGGTTTAAAGCAAAAGACGTTGCAACATCTTTCGGATATCAAGATACAGATCAAGCTATTCGTAAAAATGTTGATAAAGAAGATAAAAAAAGCTTACCAGTCTCAGAGACGGGTCCGGTTAGATGTATGATTTTTATCAATGAGAGTGGACTTTATTCACTTATTTTTAATAGTAAACTACCCTCAGCAAAAATATTTAAGCGTTGGGTTTTTTCAGAAGTACTTCCAAGTATAAGAAAATATGGTTTTTATCAAATATTCAACACTAAAAATAATAAAGTATTTATGATTCAAGATGAGTTTAGTTTACATAAAAGAGTTGCTTATTTTCTTAGAAATTATTGTACTGATGCTTTATTTTATACAGGATTAGGAGAACTTCAAGATACTACTTCAAAAAGAATAAATTCTTATTTAAAAGGTTACTCAAAAGGTGAACCAGATATAACCATAAATAATTTTCATAAAAAATACAATGGTTTTTGTATAGAATTAAAAACACCTAAGGAAACTGGAAAACTCTCAGAAGCACAACAAAACAGATTAAAACATTACAAAGACAACAATTATTTAACTTTAGTATCAAACAACTATGAAGAAATTATTTTAAAAATTAACGAATATTTTAGAGACATAAGACTGTCGTGTGTTTATTGTAGAAAAAGATTCAAGTCTAAAGAGACTAGAAACAAACACTACAAGTTCTTTCATAAAATTAGTAAATCACTTCTTCAATAATCTTATCTTTAAAGTTTACAATACCATCACTTATGACAAATATCTTACACAACACATTGGCACTCGTAGCTTTCTTTTTAATCTCTAACAATACACCATTTTGAGTATTGACTAGTTTTTTACCAGATCCAATCACATTTTTATCTTCAATCGTTCTAAGATCAATCACGAGAGCAAATTTGTCTTTGAAAAATTTGTTAATAGTCATTTGACAAGTATCCAAGTTTTTACTAAATAGTCTTTTTGCTTCTGAGTACAAGTCTTCTTTTTTAATGCCTTGACTATAAACACAATTTGGTACTCCTTCGATAGTCACTTTAACAGATTCAATATTAGGATACACATATTCTTCACTATCAGTGATTGTTTTATTTCTAAACAACATGACAATCGCACTCATACTTTTTCTTGGAAGATTTATAGTTTCATTGACCAAAGTACTTGCTTTATCCCATTCTACAGTTTTCATCAGAGTAGCATGTTCAAAATTTAAACTTCTTCCAGAATCAAAAGTAGTTAATGCTTGACTAGCCAAAGTTTCATTTTCAATCGTCTCATACTCTAATTCGATATTTTGCAAAGTATAACCTTCTACACTTTCACCAGATTGTGCTGCCATGATACTTGAAGCTTTGGGTAAACTTATTTTAAATTGAAAAACATGTCCCATGGAATAAGGAGCAAGTAGTCCATGATCTCCTATGATCTTATCTAATTTAATCTTTTGTTTTGTTCATTGAATACCTTGAACCAAAGCATCTGATACTTTTTGAGCTGTACCAGTTTTTGCTCCATCATCAGAACCTGATATTAATTTTCTAAGATTTTCATTAGCAATTCCAAATTCTATTCGTTCATGTCTATTACGTTCAGACAACCAAAGGTCTTTGTACACTTCTAATTCACCATGTCCATTGTTATCATAGACATTTTCTCCTCCAACTGTAATAGTAAGTTTCTCTAACAAAAGTTTACCACGATTATTCAAAAACCATGATTTATCATTTTTATTCTTAAAATCAAACTTTAAACATAAACTATCAGGAACCAAACAAGCATCTGGTTTAATTTTGGAATATCTACATAAATCTCTTCTTCTGGATTTGCTTTGTTTGGATTAAAAGTAATGGTATGTTTTGTTCTAATACCTTTGATATCACTCATTACAAGTTTCTTAAATCCAGGAATTAATGTGTCCATTTATTTGATAATACAAAACTTATTTTTCTTCTTTTGAAAAAAGTTTTTTAAATATATAAATTATTGTAAATACTAAAAATGTTGGAAGAAAGAATAAGATTATATCAATCATTCCACCTTGATTAAATAAGAGATAAAACACGATTCCACAAAAGAGTAAAATTGCAAAATGACTTGCGACAAAATTTAAAAAGTCTAGTAAAGGTGTAGAAAAAATTAGTGTAATTAAATTCCAAGAAATGATGATTATTTTATAAATGAGCTAAAGAATATCGACTAAAGATTGTGGAAAAAATTGTGCCAAAACCCAAAAAATATCATAAGAAGGTTTTCCTATGGCATACAAACTTGCGCCTACTTTTTCAATGACTTGTTTTGTTTTTTCTCCTGCTTCACTTGTTGTAAAATCATACGTTTTAATACCTGTAATAGCAGCAGCATAAGCTGCAACAGAGTAAGTGATCCAACCTGCTTTATAACCCACAAATACTTCAAATGGTACATAAGAAGCAAGTGCATAAGCAGGTACTACGGAAAAGTAAAATGCAGTTACTCCTGCAACAGCAGTTGCTCCAAAGATAATAACACCTTTTCCAATATTTACAAGTTCTTCTTCTTTTTGATTCACAGGAATACCTAAATCTGTACTAGGAGTCTCTTCTTCTTTTAAAATCATATCATATTTTTCTTGTCTTTGGTTTCTTTTTCTTTTTAAATACTCTTCAGAAGTTTCACCAGTTTTTTTAATTTTATATGATCTTAAGACTCCATCACCATGTTTTTTATTAACAAAATTTATTGTTATAGTGTCTTTTGGAGTTGTTTTTTTTTTAAGAGAAATTTTAGCTCCTCCAAGATTAACTAAGTTGACTTTTTTATCTGGTTCTAAAGTAAGCTTTTGTGCTCCTACTTCAATTTTACATTTTGATCCAATGGTATAATCTATAATGTATCCAACAGTAGTGATGACACCTGTAAGTACACCATAAGGAAGATATTTAATGAGTCCTTGTTTTAATTTTCTAAGAAGATCTAATTCCTTTTGTTCAACAAGTGTGTCATGTTCTTTTGGACTCTGATTATGAGAGATTCTCGATTTGTCTGCTAATAAAAGTGCATATTCTTCAAGATCTTTATATTTTTCTTCTTCTGTTGTATACTTGAGTTCTCTATATTCTGTTGCTTTTTCTTCTAATTTCTCTACACTCTTGTCTTTTAATTCCTCCAAGTCTTGATCATCCAATTGTTCTTCTAAAGACTTTATTCTACTTTCTAACCAAGTTTCAAGTTCAAGTTCTTCTTGTTGTTTGTCTTCTTCATCTCGTGCAAGATCTACTGCCATCTTAAATTCAGGATAAATTCTTGAGTTTGGTAAAGGAATCATATCTCCTCTACTCATTTTGTACACAGGTTTATTCTTGTACAAAATACCACTCCATCCTTGATCATCTCTCCAAGTAAGTTCAATATTTTCCAAGAGAGATTTTGAGAATCGTCCTTGATAAGGATCAATGTCTAATCCTGTGTATTCTTTGAGTCGTTTTCTTTTATCAACAGGTCTCATATCTTCTACAAGTCCAATCAAATGAAAATCTTGATCTTCGTCTTGATCTTGATTCAAAAGAGAACTCTCTACGTCTTGATCATAGTCTGGATCTATAAAAGAAGTTTCTTCTTCTTTTGGAAATTCTTCCTTAAATTTATTATCAAAATCATGGAGTTCAAGTTCCATTTATTTAATGATAATAAATTATTCAGAGTCTGTGTTTATCTCTGATGAATCTTCAGAGTCAGTATAACTTTCTGTATCACTATCAAGATAAAGACTATAATCACTTTCACTTTCTCTGTCTGTTGAAATTTCTTCACTTTCTGTATCAGTTGAATTATAAAAAGGTGAAGAAATAGATTCTTCAGGAATATATTTAGAATCACTGTCACTTGAAGATGAGTCATCAAGTTCAAAACTATAATCAGGAATACTCATTTATTTATTAGTTTCTTTTAAGTTTTGAATCTCACTTTTCTTAATCCAAGAATTATGTTTATTATCGTAACCTAACCATTTTACAAATACTTTATCTCCTCTAGTTTTGAGTATCTTTTCAACTCTGTAGATGTGATCTTGTTTATCCACAGCAGAAAGCTCTTGTTCATAAAATTTACCAAGAATAGGTTCTCCTTCTGCGTCTTTTATGTCGTACATGTTTGGATCACCTCTAAATACTTTTGAGACCATGAATATCTCTTCTGTAAAATTAGCTTCATAACCTTTTTCAAAAATATTCTTATACTTACTCACTCTAACTTTGTCTCCAATTCTAAATTTGTTCAAAGGGTATTCCCCAGTCCAAGATCCATACAAAGTCAACCAAACTTGATCTTCATTAGTCTTATTTACATCAGCAGGTTTCATGAGAATTGTACCATGTTTTGTATGATTATAATTGTAAACAAAATGAACAAAAACACTTGACCATTCATAAGTACCCTTGGAATAAAAATATTTCCAAATGATTGATTTTAAAGTTCTATTAAATCTTTCCACAATAGCTGCTTTTCTCTCAGACAAGGTTGAAAAGTATTTTATATTATGACTCTCTAGCAAACTCTTGACTCCCACATTGTAAAATTCTTTTCCTTCATCAAATTGAACTACTTTAGGATATTTTTCAAATCTAGTTTTAAATTCCTCTAAAAGTTTATTCACAGCTTTTGTCATATTTTTAGTGTCTTTTTTAGTCACAGGAAATGCAAATCCAAATCTACTTAATATTTCTACACCTGTAAGAATCCAAGCAGTGTTTTTGTTTTTGTTTTTAAGTTTACTCATATCCACTAAGTCTATTTGTATTTGATCAGCCAGATGGTTCACATATGTCTGAGTCGTTTTGTGTTTCTTTATGATACATTTATATCTAGTAAAAGTGTCTTGAGTTTTGAGCCAGCTGTGTATTTGTTTTCTGGTCACATGAATTTCATGTTCAACAGCTTTTTGATAAAGTTTTTCAGCAGACATGTATCCTGTTTTTGGATCATAGTATAAGTTTCTAAGTTCTTGTTCTTTTGAAAAATGTCTCATTTTATTTTATGTAAAGTTCAAGTAATATAGTTCCAATATCAGAGTTTTCTTCAGATCCTGTTGTAATGTCAAAAGTAAATTTATTCCAAATTCCATTATAAACAACAACTTCACTTTCAATGTCTTTGTAATGAAAAACAGTTCCATTGAGTGGTTGAGTTGTTGTAATAGGTAAAGTTACAAAAGCAGAACTTCTTTGTCCTTCTGAATCAAAATTCAAAGACTTATTTACTGCATCACAATGAACTCTAAAGTATCTTAGTCCATTGTTTATGTCACATTCTTTTTCAGACTCTGTCCAAGTGTTTTTTGTCACTTTTTTATCAACAGAGAAACCAAGCAGTGCCCCAAAGTTTTTGAGGTTTAAGTTTTCTTCTTTACAATATATTTTGGTTTTATTTGTGTAGGGAAGTTTTTTGAGTTCAATTTTATACTTGGTTAGTTCTTTCTTAATATCATCAAATGTCAAGTATCCTACAGGAAGTAAAAGTGTCGCATTGTCTTTACTAATAAAGTTGTTTTTTCTAGAAATGACGTTTTTAAAGTTCCAAAAGATTACAGCTGACTTGAGAAACAGCTTAGAGTCTGATGTTGTTTTGATTGTCTTGTCTAAATGTAGTTCTTTATGATGATTGTTGATAATCACAGTTAGTTTGTTCATTTATTTTGTGTTTTAAATAAATGAATAAGAATGAACAAGAAAGATTTTACAAAGCTGTTTATGGTAAAAATTATGAAAAAGCCATGAATATTCAAAACACACAAGTACAAAAACTTAAAGATGACTTTAGTAGCAAGTATCCAAATGCTGACCTCAGCAAATTTGAATTTAATGTCATTGTTGATCCAAACACTCTGAAATTTGATACATCTATAGACTATGATGTCACTGAAGATTATGGAACAGACATTACTTCAAAGACATTCAAAGATGATTATTCTTATGCCTTATACTGGACTCCTAGAATTTGGAACAATAGAGGAACTGTGACTGGATTAAAACTTGAAGAGAATAAGATTGATTTTGAATCCTTTAAGATTTATGTAAATGAGAATGATCATTTCAAGTGTCTACTTGAATCACTTGAGATTCATTGGAAAAACTCTGACAATGAAAAAGACATTACCAAATCAAAATTTAACACTTTAGAGGAACCTTATTTTACAAGTTTAGTTGCTGCTTATGTGCTGTCTTACAAATCAGGAATTTCCTTAGAACACTTTACTAGGTTAAATCAGTCTAAAGTGATTTCAAGTATGAGCAAGTACTATTTTTATTATCATATGAAGAGGTTCTTGAGATATCCAAACAAACTAAGTCCTTATGTCAACAAAGATGACCTAAAGCTCATACAAAAGAATATTCCTACAAAAAAGTGTGGAAATATAAACTAAAACATACAAAAGAAGCAATGAGTAGATTCTTAGAAAAACATCCAAGAGTAAGAAAATCACACTATGTGTTTCCAAAGAATAATCATTCTATGGGAATTCTTGGAATTGGTTATGAATATGTTGATAAGATAGTTCCAAGAAATGAGTCAGAAGATTGGAAATCATTTATAAAACAAACTTCTGATGGTCTTACGGAAACTGGACAAAAACTCTTACAACAAGCTATGGAAAGTTATGTATATTGTATATTAGGAGCTCAAGCAAAGACAAGATGGTCCATTGTAAACAAAGGTGCAAAATCAAGTCAGACTCAAGATGTATTTCATAAACTTGTACAAGACACAGTCGTGCAAGATGATCCAACAGTGATGATTTCAGATATGAGAAAAGCTATAGAGGATACAAATGTTATTCTAAATATGGTGGTCAGTCCGGGAATTATTCTAATTCCTTCTGACATGATAATCCTAGATAAACCAATAGAAGGATTTAACAATACTTTAACTACTGCTACAGCAAGTATGAAATTTGGTAAAAATGATCAAGTAAACTCTTATAAGAGTCTTACAAGTAACTACAAGTCTCCTAGTAGTAATTTTGTAGACAAAAACAAGTTACCTAGTAGTAGTCTTAAAAATGACTTAAAAGTTCCTACAAGTAGTCTTAAGAATGACTTAAAAGTACCTACAAGTAGTCTTAAGAATGACTTAAAAGTACCTACAAGTAGTCTTGTAGTCCTTAAAAATGACTCAAAAGCACCTACAAGCAGTCTTGTAGTTCCTAATAGAGTAGAAATGGTTGAAGCTGCAGGAACAATGCTGATCTTTGCACTACTTATTTCAAGATTTATACTTTAAATAAATGACTTTAAATTATGGATATACACCAGAAAAACTTGTTTATAAACCTAGTATTGTTAAGACATACTTGTATAACTTTTTCTATGAAACCTTTATTGGAAAAACAGGTTGGAATACTCCAGTACCATTAAACACTGGTTATCCTCCTACATCGATTTATTTACCAGACTTCAATTCCAAGACAAAAATAACGTTGTTAAATCATACTTTTGACAATGATAATATTATTTCAAATCTTAGTATAAACTATGCAACTCTTGTTTTAATGAAAGATGGTACTGGTCAGCGACAAGAAATCAAAACAGTAAAAATAACAAACAAAAATAAAATAAATTTTGGAGGTTATCAAACTGTTCCGTTAAATATTTCAGTTTATCGTAAGGATCAAGTATCAAATGTTAATGAAGTGGTTATGTTTCTTATTCAAACTCGTAAGACAGCAGGGAAAATTATGGAAATGAATCTAACCTCAATGTTGCTGTGGAAACTGATACAACTGATAAAACTGTTGAAATTGATAAAAGTGTTACAATTTAATCTTTTCTAGTAATAAATAAATGGAAACAACTACTACTCAAGAAACACCTGTTGTCACTCAAGTGGAACCTATCACTACTCAAGTAAAAACTAAAGACCCAAAAAAAGTAGAACAAGGTAAAAAACTTGCTGAAATCTCTAAACAAGCCAAAAAAGCAAAGAGAAAAAGATTAGAAAAACTTGAAAAACAAGCAAGCGAAATCAACTGGGGATATACACCTGCTATAGCAATTGTCTCAATTCTTGGAATTGGAGTATTTTGTTACATGAATTACAAACCTAAACAATCAACTCCTATTAGTCCTGTTACCACAAAACCTGTATTAGTTAGTCCAGAAAAACCTGAATCTGAATTAGTCAGTCCTGAAAAACCTGAAATTAAATTAGACACATTTGACTAACAGACAGAAAAAATTAAAAAGTTATGTTATTAAATAAATGGGTACTCAACAAGGACCAACCACTCAAAAACAAGAATATGAATAAAATTTATCAAGGAGTTGTATTAACAGCTTCAGCAGTTATTGTATCTTTAATGAGTAAGAAAGCATTTGGAGAACCTCTTGGTACACCTCAAAACTTGAATGGAACTTTAAAACTAGCTGGATCAGTCATGGTAGGATCAGTAATTGTAAAATACCTCGAAGATAGTAAAATTATTCCTGAGAAAATTACTCGCTGATTGTCTTTGATTTTCCTTAAAATAAATGGTCTCTACAATAGCTAGCGGAGTTTTTAATGCATTTGCTTTTGCAGGAGCTGCATTCTTATTTAGTAAATTAAACCACAAAGACTATAAAGAAGAAATGAAAAGACACAACTTGGCTTTGGAGAAATTAGCTTTTGAAAAGGAAAGATGGAATAAAAAGGAAATTGAAAGAAGAGATAAAATTGCTCAGTATAGACAAGAATTATCTGTTGCTAATTTGGACATTAATACTACGAATCGAGCTTTGAGTCAAATTCATCAACTCAATCTAGACTGGGAAAGAGAGCCAGTATTAGAAGACGATTATAAACCTTCTAATAAGATGCAAGAATATCAGCATATTGCTTCTGGAGTGATGGGACTTGTAGGAGGCTGGGCACTAGGTAAAATAATTACTCTTATAGTTTAGCAGTTTTATTAGATTTTCTGATTAAATAAATAATGTCAGGTCCAAGTATAAAAGAACTAAAACAAAAAGGTAAAGATCTCGGAATAAAAAATTGCTCAAGAATGAACAAAGATCAAATTTGTGATGCACTTCAAATTGACAGACTTGCTAAGAATAAAAAGTATGAAACCTTTTGTAGAGAAGCTATGAGAGTACCTCGTGCCGTGAGATTGATTCATCTAGATTCTGGTTGGATAGAGTCTTTTCCAAGTATAAATAAAGCCAGTAAATTCTTTAATATAAATCCTGGGAGTATCAAACAAGCTTATGATCGTAATACAAAATTATATATTCATAATGAACCTTATAAGATCGAATTTCATGAGTCAGATAAACACAGACCAGATCCTAAAGACTCTACTTCAAGACCTAGAACTAGCAAGTAATTTGATCCATAGTAACCGTTTTTGTTGATGCATTCCTGTGGGCTCTAGAAATAAGCACATTCCATCAGGCTTATGGTTTTTTCACGTAAGAAAATAAATTTGAAAATAATTTTTTCAAGTTGAAAAAACCATGAGCCCAGAGGAATTTAAACTATGTAGTCCACTTGTCTCGCTCGAGTCCTCGAGGACTCGTACTAATTTACTATTCATCATTTAGTTCACTAATTCTATAATGTCCATGAGCTAATGTATTGATTCCATCTGGAAGTATGTATCTTTTATCATCATCTGAACTCAGTGCGATCTTGTCTATTTCTTCTGTAAACAGTTCATGCTTGTGAGATCTTATGATTCTCATTTTTCGTCTTTCTTCTTGTCCGATGAATAAACAATTTTTATAGTCTTGAAATGTGATATCTTTCTGTATCACGGATTTTTTAATTCCTTTTGCTTTCTTGTTTGTTTCACCTACAGTGTCTATAAAACTATAACATTTAGATCGTAAGCCTACAAATTCTACAATTTGCTCTCCACAAAGTTCATCTTTGAACATCCCAGGTACCTTCTTATTAAGTCCTGTTGTAATGTGAGGTATGTTGGAATTATTAAACTCTGAAGTGTCAAACCATTTTTTCAGGTCTTTTGAAATGTCTTTATAAAAGTCATTTGTTCTAATCTCATAACAGAGAGAATCTGTATCCGTAAATAACAGTTTTACTCTGTCTTTAAACTTTGATTTTATATAGTCATAATGCAATTGATACATCAAGTGTTTTGAATGTTCCAAGACTATAGCTCCTATTTTTTTTGGTTTATTAAGTACTAACTTTGTCTTGTACATTTGTGCTGCAATTAGGTTCTCACTAAATATTGTTGAGCTCTTATAGTTTGGTTTATTGAACAATTTTTGTGCTCTCTCTTTAGTGTTGACTAGTTCTACGTTACTATGGTTACGAATGTCTTCTAGTGTCTTTCCATAAACAGAGTTATTCATAAGCTTAAAAAAGTCTTTTTCAAACTTTGACTTGGCTTTTGCTCGTAAATTAGAATTATGTTCTATATAAGGTCTCATCCAGTCAATCTCTTCAAATTTAATTCCTCTATGTATTTTTGTTAGTACAAGTCCCTTATCAATGTAAAACTTTAACAAACTATGATGTACAACATATTTTGTTTTATTATTCAAATTAGGAACTAATTTCTCAACTCCAGACTTTGTCTTTATTTTTTCTGGTGCTAATGGATAGTCATTATGAAGGTCATGAAGGTTTGCTGGGTATTCTAGGTCTACTTCTAAAATACAAGAGTATTTTTGCCAGTTTTGAAGCTCTAAAGCGTTCATCCATTTGAAATTTCTTAATGGTAATTTATTCATTAATGCAAAGCCGTAGAGGTTATTTGCGTCTAAATATGGAATAAATATACTTGGTTTCTTTGGATCGTAATTCTCTAGATACTTATTATTTGCTTTTGCGTGTCTCTTTGTAATAATAGAAACACCACCACGAACTGTATTTTCAAACATAAGATACATGTTTGGATTGTGAATCAGTTCTATTTTAACTTTTGTGAACTTTAACATAGCATCCCAAGATAAACCTGGTGCTGTATAATACCAAAGAGGGTCTAACTTGTAGTAATTTAAACACATTTTTATAAACTCCTCAAATACATCACATAAAAGTAGTGTGTCTGATTTTAAATACAACTCATGATAATCTCTCATAGATGTCATTTTAAACGTATCCCAGACTTGCTTCGCATGAGAATAGTTTTCATCTGAAATATCTTGATCATTTAGTTTTGAATAAAACTTTGATTTGTCAGGTAGTTTTGTGTCTTTTAGTTTATCTAATGAATCCATATAATCATAAGGATAAACTCCTTTTCTAGAAAGTAAATCATGATGATCTGAGAAAAAGTATCTTAAAGTATAAAGTTCTGACTTATCTAGATTATTTACTAGATCACTCAAGCCACTACTCATAAATTTAATTGAGTCTAAGAAGCGTAGTTGCCTCTTTACTTGTACTAACTTTTCTGGATTCTCTTTAGGTCTAAATGTATCTACAATGACCTCTTTTGTAAAACTAATATATCTTTCCTCTGTCTTTGCAATACAATTTACGTTTCCCTCAGATACTCCGAGATTTTTAATAAACAAGTGGCTGTCATAATTCTCGAGATTATGGAAAATAACAGGAATATGTTTAGGTCTCTTTAGTTTCAAATTACATTGACTATGAGCTGCGCCACGATATTTACCTGTAAAATGACAATGATCTCTCACTTTATCATCAAGAAGCTCTTTTTCACATACAAAACATCGAGTCGAGTTTTTAAAGTTTTCTCGATCTACATCAGTAAGTATCATTTTTTTTGGAAATCTAAATTCATTGTAAATCTGTTTAATTTCAGATTCTAACTTATCTACAAAAATTTGGCCTATATCTTCTTCTTCCGATGTCTTTGTATAACAGACCAACTTTGGCTTATACAACGAATCATCAAAGCATTTTACTAAATAACAAAATGAGTTAGGTTCGTGCTTTTGATATTGTTGTGTCGACTTGCCTAATTTATTCATAATAGGTTTTGTTTAGCATTGAAAATCTGCATATATTTTCCACGGCACTTGAATCATATGACTAAAGTTTTTAAACTCTAAAAATGATCCTTTTTCTGGCATAACTATTCTTACAGGATTATGCGTACTACAATACTCTAGGTGTTTATCTAGCAAGTCTTGTCTTCCAAAACTAAATAAACAATAATTACATATAAATTTTTCATGTCCATGTTTTGACAGTTGACTGCTTGTTAATCGACTTATGTTCTTAATTACAGTAAAATGTTTGTCTTGTAATAACAATAGTAAAATGTTTGAATCTTGTCTTGAAACTCTCAAAGGATAAATAGAGTTCTGATCATGTCCAAATATATTCACATAACAACCCGGATTTTGTCTCTCAAATTTATCTACTCCGAGAAATGATCTATTTTTTTCAGTAAATTCAGTTGGAAACTCAATACCTTCCAAATTTAGGTCTTTTGACTTTTCTTTTAAAAATTTAGTTATTCTGTTTGGAGTTTTCTTGTCTCCATTTCCATACAATGCACATGTCACAGCCCATTTAAAACATGCTTGATCCGAATTTTCTATATTAATAATAGCCTTTTTATCAGCAATCCATTTAGGAGTTTTGACATAAGACGACCCTTTGAGAGGATTATATTTACTTGCTATGACTTCTAATTTCATAATTTGTTTATGTTGCCAACCAGAGCCTTTCTTTTGATATTGAGCAAAAGACTCTAATATCTTATCTCTCTTTCTATCATAAGCCTCATCTAGATTTCTTCCTCCTAAGATAATCTCTTGTATGCTTCTAAAATGTGCCTTAACTGTTATTTCCTCGTTCGCTGCAGGATCTCTTTTTATCATTTCACATTGTAAAACAAGTGCAACTTTATGATTTATAAATTGCTCTTGAATTAACTTTATAACAAAATATCTTGCTTTCTCTAGAAACTCAGAAACTTTAATTTTTTCTTCACTCTCATCCTCATAAACAATTACACTCTTTTCCAAAGATGATTTCTCAAAATAAAACTTTATAGGATTTATTTTTAGCTTGTTCTCGCTTACATTCATATACTCTGTAAGATTACCCGTTTTTATAAATTTCTTTAAATCAAAAATTTCTCTTCTTTTTACTTGTATTAGTCTTTGTTTCCCTTGTGATGCTCTCTTTTTCGCTTGCTTCAAAGACGCAATTTCATATCTCGGTCTATTTTCACTTCGAAGCTCTTTTTCTTCTCTTTCAGTATTCTTTTCTAATTCAGATTCAGCTTGAATCTTTTCATTAAATTTTTTCTTTGCTTCATTTAGATAATTGTAAAAACTAATTTTTGTTTTTTCTAGTTTACTATCTATTGAAAGTTTTTGCAACTCTTTACTTCCAGTAATTATTTTTTCTGATATACTTTTATTAATTTTCCAGTCGTTGTTCATTTTACTCATTTATTTTATTAAAAAATTCAAAAAAAATGATCGTTTTTAAATGATTAAAAATGAGGTAGAAATATCACTCTCTACCTTAGTTTTTTCTCAAGTTGTCTTTGATTTTAAAGAGACCTAAAATGACTTTTTCAGACTGAAAAAAAGTCGAAAAAGTTTGAGACTAAAAGTAATCTGAAAAGACCTTTTCAGACTGAAAAAGAGTCGAAAAAGTTTGAGACTTAAAGTGATCTTAAAAGACCTTTTCAGACTTTTTACTAAGAGACGCTTAATTCGAGGTATTCAAGAGAGAATCTGAATAGAGAGTAGTATATAATACGCCGATGTCTGCCTCATTTTCTCAAACGAGCTTTTCAGACGAAACTGAGTGAGAAAACTGAGTGAGCGAGTGAAGCGAGCGAGTGAAGTTTGCAAACGAAGTGAGTCTGAAAAGTGAGTTTGAGAAAAACAGGTAGAATCGGCGTATTATATTCTACTGGCGACTTGTTAAACACTAATTAGTATTTGAATTATACAAAAGCATCAAAATATTAATAGTTTTCGTACTTTGTGCATGAGATATTCAAAGTTAAAATTTTCCGTGCTTGTATCAATGCGACATTGCTGTAAACAATTTGCAATTGGGCACTTTCAAGTTTGAAAAGATAA
>JAOBYK010359910.1:0-16869 GCA_025434845.1 Phenganax subtilis | reverse complement strand
TGCAGTGGATTTGTTGTCCGTGGAAAGGACGCGGTTTCCAGAGAGATCCAGGCAAATGCTCGGACACGAGTCGTGCAGTAGTGCGGCGAGAGCACGCGGGCGTCGTGCGTCAGTCATCGGCTCCGGTTCTATTTCATATCCCAACGAACCACAGGAGGGGCGGGGCCCACGAGAGCAATGCGCCGGGCCGTGGCTGAACGAGGGGGCGGCGAGTACGACCACGACCCGCATGGGGCAACCTTAAAGAGCAGGGGGAGGGCCGACGGACCGACCGCATTCGGTTGTGGGAGCGGCGCACGGTGAGAGCAAGCGGGCGCTGCCCGTGGGAACCACACGGTGGCCCGAGAGGTGAAGGCGGACGATGTGCGGACGCGAGTCGAATGCAGCAGCTTGCCACTGTCACGCTGATGAGGCAGGCGCAGGGAAGGTGACGAGGTGCAGATTTTGTGGCGCACCCACCCCTTTCGGCGCTGTATGTGTAAGTTCGTGTTCAGAAACTAACCGCAACGGGTTACGTACGGTTGCACTGAGGTGTCACTTCGCGTTGCAGTCTTTTGGTTCGTCAGGCGGGGTACCTGGTGTCCAGATGTCTCTGTTCTCGCTGTCCGAGCAGATGTGGTTGGTCGACATTCTGTCGTGGCTCCCGCTCTCCGTCGGCGTGGTCTTCGCGCTCGCTTCGTCGTCCACGGCGCGGCTGCTGCGGCCCTTGGATGCGCTGCTAGACGAGCTTACCCGTGTTGCGGAGAACCACCTGGCCGCCTTGGAGGAGCGCGGTGTGGTTCTCCCCATGGCTCGCCAGCCAGTGCGGCCTGTGTACGTCACTTGGCGCCACATGGCTTGCACACGTTGTGTCGCCGCTACTATGGCCTGAGCCTGGCGAACTCCGGCGACCTCGGGGGGATTCTGACGTTGGCAGGTACCAGTTTCACCCGCTGGCCTGTGGCGATGAACTGCATCGGCCCTGCAGCGGATCCGACGCTCACCGCCGCCATGCACTGGTTGCAAAGCAGCCTCTGCATGCAGCTCTGGCTGCCGGATGTGCGAATTCCGTCCATACCGGCGGCTTGGAGCCACCCCTTTCCGTTCGGAACGCCCGTGGCCGGGGCAGAGGGTGATGTGTTGGCCCTCTACTTGGGTGAGCGGCCTTGTTGCTATGTAGTTGGTAGACTTGGCTGACTTGCATAACTCAGTTGGTTGATTTAGTAAGTGCTCCGTGGGGCAACATGCTATGTTGTCCTTGGCCTAGTTGTTGCATGTAGTCCAAGTATGCCTGGCAGACTTGCCTAAGTGTGCCCGGCCAATTTACGAAGTTTGCTAAGTAGGCCGGGGCGGACTTGCTAAGTAGGCCGGGGCAGACTTGCTAAGTAGGCCGGGGCAGACTTGCTAAGCAGGCCGGGGTGGAGTTGCTAAGTAGGCCGGGGCGGACTTGCTAAGTAGGCCGGGGAGACTTGTTGACGCTCCACCTTTAGATAAAAACCAATGCTACGTGGTCTGGAAAGCGTGTAAAAGCACGTGGTGAAAACTAGAAGACACGTTTGCGCAAAGTTGCCTGCAGGATATATCCCTGCAAAATAAAAAGGCTTTTCCATCCCACAAGGTGTAAAGCCTCCATTATTTGGGAAGCTTGATGTGTGTTCCCTTCCACTCAGTGGAAACAATTTCCCGAAACATGTGTTGTTAAACTCGGAGACTGCCCCTCTTCAATTTTATATTTTTTAAACAGGTGTGTGTTTAAACTTTTTTTTTGGGGGGGGGCCTCCGCGCCCGCTGTGCCTGCATTGGACTGGCAGCCTGCCGGAAGCAAGTTCGTCGAGACGGTCGCCTATATATATATATGCGTGTGGACGTAACCGAGCTTACAGAATAGTGTCTGTGGATTTGATATGATTATACTTGATGTGTGGGCCACATCACTTTGCGTAAATTCAACCCTTTTGTGGTTTGTGGGATGACTTGAAACCCGTTGCCACCATAAAATCACGAAGCTTTCTCAATCCACACGAGCGCCCAAAGACCTTAAGGACAAGGCTATCATGATTTGGATTGGCATTTCATTTTTGGGATGCGCCAACGCTTTTGGGGATCATACGTATAGGTTTGCACACGGATCAATTTGCAATCTCCGGGTTCGAGATATGGTTTTCCGTATGCCTTCAAATGAACATCGCCAAATTCTGTAGTTTGCATACGTATTCCATATCTACATACACATGTGGACTTGAGGGTGAAAGCAGAATCTTCCGTGTGTCCCCAGATCCTGTAACTTGGAAGTTTCTTGATTGAACTGGTCTTTTGACAAATAACAAAAATGCCTGCACGCGTTTCCTTAACAGTCCGCCGAAGAAACCCTGAGACCGACGGATAAAAAATTGGGAGAACTGACCCGCTCACAAACTGGAAACCTGTTTGTGGAAAAGGCTTGGTGTAGATTGAAGCACGTAACCGTGGTTGTTTAGCGTCAACATGTTTCTGCAAAAACCTCTCAAGCGGTTCCTGTTCTTCTGCCTCATGGTGTAGACACTCTTAAAGAGTCAGTTTCGCAGCGAATCGTTTTGGTGTCGACACGTATGCGTTGAAACGTATGTGCGTGTGACAAAACCATGTCCCGTTGTCAAGTCCGGTGTGCTTTCGAAAACAGACAATAACATTTACATATTCTTTCGGCACACAACATTTCACGAAGCAGTTCACGCGCTACCGGTGGGAAAAACTGAAAGCGTGAAAGGGTCGCAGGGGTGTATAGGTTAAACGACGGGTCGCACACCTACAGAGACTCAAGGCTCTAATGTCTGACTTGAGGTCCACACACTTCAAGGTTCGCGATTTTTCCTTTCTCTCACGAATCGTCCCAAGTAGTGAGCGGCACCACCAAGAAGTGACCATCTCGAGGAGAATAAATGCAGGTGTCAAGGATGGAAGTGAGAGGGCACAGCATGGTTTTACCAGCATCTTCAAATTTGTTTTTACCAATCCCTCTCCATTGCTTGATGCAAACGAAATCTTCATCGCCAACGCAGGCAAAGAATTGAATCTGTCCAACCATTTTCTCTGCGTCGCAACGATAAAGAACCACATCACCAGCCCCAGCAACAGCACCCGGTGAAAACACCCCCCGCATCGCAGCCATCACCGCACTATCAGGCTCGCCGCACGCAGTTCTCAGAAGTGATGTCAGCTTCGTACTTGGGTGATCTGGGTTCAACAGTCCAACCCTCAATGGACCAACTTCGCTTTTGTGAAGCTCTCTCGGAGTTGCAAACAAAGAGCATCAGACGTGACGCTTTTCTCCCAACCAGCCCAAGTGTTTGTTGCCAAATTGGCAAACTTCTTTACATCTTTGTGTTTTCGTTCGTGGGTCCAGCATGATATGAGACCTTCGTGAACCGAGTGCATTTTTCCCAAGTGCGAACTGTAGTGGTGTTTTGGCAAAATTTTTCTCCGCTGTACGCATTCAAGTAGCCACGAAGGTGATCTAAGATTGCGTTGTGAAGAACACTGGAATGGGTGCTCCCCTTTCTAATGCCCTGCAATAGGTCAATGACCCTGCAAAGCCTCAGATAAGATTCAATCTCCAACCGGACTGCGCCAAACTCATGCGCCTTCTGCAAAAACAGGAACCTCAAGACGGCATACAGGCTCAGGCCTTCACTAGCAGAACACTTTACCTCGGACTCTTGCTTCTTTTTGAACACCTTTTGACCAGTCACAGACCTGCTTGAAAAAGCTGAGGGAAACTTGAAAGGTTGGAGGTCTTCATGGAGGTTCGATTGGTTGTAGTCGCAACGCTCACTCAAACGAGATAGCAGGAGGCCAGTCTCGTGGTTCCAAATCCCGCTTGACAAGTACGTATGCATCCAGTCGAAACACAGGCAAGATATAGGCTTTATGGAAAGCTGTCTGCACATCAATACGCCATCCAAATTGAGGTTCCAACCTGTCAATTGCTGGGCACGCTCGAAAGCTGTTTTGGATGAGTTTCTTTTTTTCTGCTAACAGTCTCAAAGTATCTTGCACAGATTGGTCTGAATGTGATTGCACCAAAGTTGTGTCCAAATTTGTTGATGGTAGGATACTCCCAGTGCTGTCGTGAACATGCATCTCGCTTCGGTGGTCGCAGATGTTTTGACATAGAGGACATAACACAGTGCCTGCTGCACCTCGAAAATCGAGGCTTTCCTTCAACGCTGTCTCGTCTCCGACGAGCATGCTGACCTGACCAAAAATGACCCGCCTTTCAGAAGGAGGGAGAACAACCTGAATTCCGGCACGCAGATCGAAGGGCTCATAAAACTTGGTCAAGGCCATTTTCAAATATTGACCTGCCTTTCCAGGTAGGTTTCGCACAACTTCTGAGCGGGCGATGCCCAGCAGGAACCAGCAATTCTCCGTAGAAAGGGCTGGCAGACCATGAGCCTTGAAACTCCAATAAACTACGTAGGTTTTGCGCTCGTTCACTTGTTTCAAAATGTTTCCGGGTGAAACCTCGTCGGAATATGCAATGATATCCAATTTCCTTTGGAAATCAGATGGGTGACGATCAAGCATGGCTCTGAAGAAGGTGGCGTACTCATGGCAATTCTGGCTTATGTGGTAAATAAGCGAGAGCGGGTTGACGAAATGGAAAGTGGCCACATCTGGTTTCGTTTGACCCTTTTGCAGTATCAAGGTTGCTTGCTCAGTAATCAACAGCTTTCCGTAAGGCGTCTCTTTGTCTAGACTGTCATCCCTCGCCCCGCCCTCTTGATGCTTCTTCTGGACTTTGCGTCTGGCAGCCCGTTCTCCTCGATCTCTTTCAGGATTGTGGCCAATGCAGACTGCGAGACAAGTTTGCTTTTGCCAATGTTAGCAAGAGCCATAGCATGGCGGCTACGATTGCGCTGACAAACAGGTTGTTAAACTCTTGTGACTATTGCGCGTTGCATGTTTCGGTTCAATGCATGACTGGTTGGTTGAAGTAGCCTGTGTATGCCTGTGTCAACTGGCCATACAGGTGGCGTTGTATGTCGCAGCGAGCTCAAAAGCCCAGCCAACGCGAGCCCACAGGACCCAGCAGACAGCAAACCCAATGTCATGTCAACCAATGCGTGAAACCTGAAAAGCAAACTGAACTAGCAAGGACTCTGCCTGAACAAAAAGGAATGAACAGTCACGCAGCTACTGCTCTTTTGAAGAGCCTTTCGCAATAGTTCTTCTCAAAATTTGTTCAGACCATAGTCTAGTGTTTGAAAAGATCTTCAAACGTATGCCCTTGAAACAAGTTCTTTCTCCCACTCTGAAAGACAAAACCTTGGAACATGAGAGATGTTCTTTTTAAAATCCGATTTTGATCATCCTTGATCCAATGCTTGCAGTGCAAGCTCTTTACACCCCCAAACTCCTGCAGGATGCACATGCTTCGTGTGCACCCCGGCACGATCTACCCGGATCTACCCCAACTAATCCTAAGTGAAACTACTGGCTCTCCTCAATCATCCGCAAAGCTCTCACAAAGGCTGCCTGACAGTCTTCCTTGAAGGCAACCTTCTTGTCATTGCGGTCTCCTGCGCGCAGGAAGACCCTCCAACAGCTCGATCGGTCTGATCGATGAACCTTGCCACCGCGCCAATGAAAGGTTTGCCCAGCCGCGGGGGCCTTCTGCTTTTCCGCAGATGGCTGCTTTTCAGAGGACTGCGGTGAACCCTTCTTGCAAGATGTCCCTTTGGGAGTCTTGGGCGGCGATTGCTTCACCGCAGTCTTGGCGACCTTCTTGCAGGCCGCTTTGCCCTTGGCTTTGGGCTGCGCTTTGGCTTTAGCTTTGGGTGGATCTTCATTTGCATGGTTGTTCTTTTCCTTTTCCGCTTCAATCTTCCTGGCTTTACCCCTTGCCTGGAAGGTCCCAACCATGGCATCCAGTTGATCTTTTGGATCAGCAGGTTTCTTCTCCTCTGGCAAACTCAAACTAAACATTTCTCCCTTCTGATCCTGTTCATTGGCAGGTTTCTCTTCCTGAGAGTTATTTTCGGCTTTCTGATCTTCCAGCGCCAGCTTTGGTCCGGCTGATGCACCAGTTGGTGCTACTGCGTCGGCCAAGGCCTTGTTCTTTCGCTTCCCTGAAAACACTTCGAACCCTGGGAGACTATCTTGAGATCCGCCTTGGCCATGCATCATCTTGGAGAACGCGTGCATGAGCTGCATGCAAAATGCATCAGGACTCACGGCTGAGTTGCCAGTGGGCTTTGCAGAACGCACCAAGGTGTGCGTATCACGGTATGGTACCACGTGAGCCTGGACACCCATCATTGTGACACCTTTCTCTGACGGCGCCTCCTCGGAGTAGGCTGCATTGTAGAGTTCTTGCGGTAAGTTTTCTGGCTTTGCCGGGTAGCTCTCGAGGTGGATGGAAAATTTAGGCATATGCTTGACCTTAGCCCTGAGGCTTGTCGTGAAAGCCTTCAAAATGTCATGCTTGTCCTTCGCGGAGGGTGCAACCAATCCACCTTAGAATCAAACAAACCACACATTCAACACGTGTATGTTCGGTGAAGTGAAATGACCAAGGAAGAAAATGCACACAAATTAAACAATCTGGGGCGCAATCCACTGCTGTGGAAACAATGTGCTTCACCGCACTTGTGGAAGGCAAGTGGAGCCCCAAAGAGACGCACCGCTGAACCAACGTCTCGACCTTTACCAAACTGTGACAGTCTCTTTGCAGCTGTTCAATGTCTGAGTCCGTCAAATAGCATGGAAAGCTTGCCATTTGCTGGGATGCCCTTCTTTGCTTTGCTGGTTGGCCGCCTCCCATCCCATTGGCCAGTGCTTCCCCCAGCACTCTTTTGTGGTCATGTGTCCACGGCCCGTTCATCAACACGGATGACAGATTGGCGCCCTCTCCTGCAGTCAATTTGGCTGCCTCCAGCCTGTTGGCGAAGACTTTGACTTGGGCTGCCATCAAGTCATTGAACACCTTTTCACTCACCATTTCCTTCTGGTTCAACAGGAACTTGTGCATGTGCACCAAATCTGTTTCCAAAGCCGCCGCCATGTGGGGACTTGGTGTACAGCCAAGTGGGAACCCTCTTATACCTGCCCTGTAACAGCTGAAGGAATGGTGCGAGCAATGCCCAGCAACATGAGCGGGCACAAGCCCAGCTATGTATTACATGTGCACATGAGAAAAGGTAAGTCAATCTCAAGCCGCTCAGACTACATCTAAAACATATAATACACAAGGCTTTCCATCTCACAAAAAAAGCAAATCAAGCTGCACACCGCTGAATTTGGCGTCAAACGAACCGATCTTCACAACTAGATGGCCAAGGGAGTGCAAAGAAACCTTTAATTGACCACATTTAAGTGTCCTTACACATGCAAAAAGTGATCAAATAGAGTGACCGGCATGCATGACCCTTCTGTCGAATGCTGGGCACTCGCCCGCTAGCTGGGCACTCGCCCGCTAGCTGGGCACACAAAGCTCGCTGGGCACACAGTGCGCGGTTTTTCATCGATGAAGTCTTCATGATCGGCTGAAAGCCTTGCAAAAACATTCAAAAACCGATGCGCTCTCAGGATACTCCTTTCTGAACGAACCATCGAGCTTCCATTGTCACTATATGAAGCTTGAAAGCAACATATGTGTGTGCTCTGACCCTACGTCTTTTTGATTTCTACAAAACATCCTGGGCGTCAAACCTTCTACAGGCAAGTGAACCATCTACGCACGGCGGCGACGCTTCGGTGCCGGCTCATCCAGAGACCAAAGGGGGCCGCGACAGTCAGTGATCAAGTAAAAGGACTCCTGCTGGGTAGCTTCACCCTTTGCAACCAATTCCAGCCCCAGCACCGCCAGAGCATTGGCCGCTCGAAGGGGCGGGTCCGAAGGACAGACTGAGACATGCAGCTGGTCGCCGGTCACGGCATTGGACCATACCAGCGCAACCTTGGTCTTCTCGTCATTCATGATGACCTTCAAGGCGACAGAGCGCTTCCCACGAACCTTTCTGTGGACCATGTCCTGCCACATCGGGTTCCTCTGTGCATAGCACAAAATTTCCCTGTCGTCGTCCTTGCCCTGGATGGACTTGACGAACGTGCTTTGGAACCCCGCTTGGCCGTAATTCGAGAGGTTCAGGAACAAAGGGCGTTTCTCTTCCAAGCGTTCATTTTGCCAGTGCCCCACACGTCTCCATTCTCGTGCATGTGGCAAGTCCTTGACGGTCACGTCAGCCGCCTTGACGCTGACAAAAGCCGTTTCCCAGACGACAGCCATGAGGCGTTGAGAGACACACTGCGATATAGAGCTACAACGGTCAGCTTCACTGTAGGCCGGATATGAGCGAGAATATCCCAGCTCAGGCGAGCACAAGGCCCAGCAATGTGATACTCAACCATCAATGAACACACAAGTCACTCTCTTCACTAAACCATCTCCTCTCTTCACTCTCCACTATAATAAAATACAATTCCCAGCATATAGGTGTCCGAAAATTTGTGTTGGTGGTTTGGTGCAATAGAAACTTTTCGGAAACCTCTAAAAGCAGGCTTTGTCAATCCATAGTCTGGTTTATCGTTTTCAAATGTCATAAATGCGCAATTTCAATGCTGCTATTGAGTTCTAGCTTACATAAGCTTGAAAGTTCTAGCAAGCGTGTTCTTCTTTGCACACAAGTTCAAACATCGTCAAAACCTTTGGCTATGTCAATCCAAATTGAAGGCTTTGTCAACCCAAACTCTTGATCAATTGTCGAAATGTCGTAAACTCAAAAACTCAATGCCTTTGGGGTTAGCCTGTGAATGGATTTCCGATTCGAGCACGGTTCGAAAAAGATGCATGAGGAGAGTCAGGTCCAGAAGGAAAAACGCAAGTTGAAGGAGGCCAAAGGAGGAGGAAAGAAAGGAGTTCCAAAAGGTGACAACGGACCGGAAAATGTCGAAGCTTGCCTTCTGAGAGCCAATCCCAACCCACTCCCGTCAACCCAGTTGCCAGTTTTCGTGTTTTCTTCATTGTGCGCGTTGTGTCCATCTGTACTCGCACACTCATGTTGATCAAGCTCTTGCCAAAGATCTTGGGCCTAGAGTCTTTACTATACTTGACCTTGTGGTAGTGATATTTCATCTTTGTACAGATTGATAAAACACCAATGAACTAGAAATACACGATTCATATAGATTGATAAAAAACCAATGAACTAGAGATACACGATTCATATAGATTGATAAAAAACCCATGAACTAGAGATACACGATTCATATAGATTGATAAAAAAAACCAATGAACTAGAGATACACGATTCATATAGATTGATAAAAAACAATGAACTAGCACAAAATATATAGATCGATAAACTTATGTGTTTGGGGGTGTGCGGTTGTCTTTTATACGATGTTTCAAATCAACACCTTGTCATTGGCAAAAGCTTCATCAGCGCCGGCCCCATCTTCCCATGGAAGAAGTATCCAACGAATACATACTGAATAGTCAGTTATAACTTCCAAAGCTATGTCCACAGATTGTGTGTTTGGTGGTAGCTTGGCGGCTACAGTAGCATGTTGATGGGGATGGCGTCTTTAAACCTGCAGATCATGGGACATCTGGTTCTTGAAAAGGTGCTGGCAAATTCAGTCAGCTTTTTGATGGCCATCCACATGAAAGAATGCTTCAAACAAACTCATGATTGGTTTCATGTATTGATATCATCTCGCATGTGTTGATGGCCGTCTGAAATCGAAACGACAGGATGACATACTGGCATCATTTCGGCATGAATTGCATCTTGCCATCAATTCTAAAGCCACCTTTTGCTCAGTGTCATGGAGTTGTGAACCAAAATGGAACTCAAGTTGAAACAAGTTTTGACCTGAAGCCAAGTCGAATTTCAACAACTATCCAACTGAGCGCCATATGGCAGCAACAAATGACAAAATCGGCCAAGACTTCCTGAAAATCTAAATGGTGTCTTCAGCTGCACAAGACATTTCGGATGCATATGGCTGGCGGCCCGAAACAAAAACTCAATACTCTGTCGTCTGTCTACAGTACGTTTTCATGCAATGTGGTAGGCCGCTAACCATTGGGAAGGAAAGGCCTCGATTGTGCGGGGAATCCCGCAGAGCGTCCTGAGAGATGAAGACATGGGTGTATGGCACCAATCATGGGCTTTGCTTGTCAGTTCACCGGACATTTGACGGCCCAAACAAACAGTGTTTTGTTTCGAGGAGTAGTCCAGGGAGCTGCAAAGCTTGAAATGCGAAAGACGTCAGGTGAAACTCATACCTACGTGCAAGGGCCAGGGCTCACTGCTGACGCTCAGCCATCTTCTCAACTGCCCGCGCCATCCTAGTAGTCGCATCGAGCGCCAGCTCCAAGTACTTTCCCCGCTTGACTTGCTCACCGCCCCGCTTGCGTGAGCGCTCTCGTCCAGGTTGTATCCTTACCAAATGATAGAACACAAATATTTCTTAACAAACTCAAGTTTTCCTACCATGGTTTGCGATGATCAATAGATACCTTTTGAAAGTCAATGTGATTATATAGAGTTTGCCATGTCAAACTTGTACGATGGCTGCAATGACTCAAACGTGTACAGGGCCCAAAATGGTTCCAATCATTCCAAAAAACGGCTGCTCACGCCCATAGCTGTCGATGTAGATCGGCTGCCCCCAAGCATTGTAGCTGTAGTACCCATGCCCACCACGGCGCTGCTGTGGCTTTCCCTTACCCTTGCCCTTGTCGCCCTTGTAATCACGGGCCTTGTCATCATCCCATCGAGATGACCATGACCATGATGATGATGCCGAACGCGAAGGACGTGAAGGAGGTGCCGGTGGAGGAGGTGGCGGAGGTAGTGGCTTCGGCGCCGCTTCCTTCTTGTTCATGACCTCCTCGGGCTCCTCCTCCTCCTCCTCCTCCTCCGGCTGCTCCTCCTTCACCCACTCCCAGCCTTGCCAGGCCCACTCAGTGGCATCCCACGTCCACTCATCCTCAGGTTCTTCCTTAACTGAAGCAGAAGCTGAATAGGCCTCAGCTTCAGCTTCATCCTCGACCATGTACGGGTCGCTTGTCACGGCCTCGTCATTCCCAGCCATAGCCATGGCCGAGATCAACCAAAGGTCCAAGGTCTGGTAAAAAATGTGATCATGCAAAAAATGTACCTCTGGACATCACGTGACGGTGCAAACATATGCCTGCTGATTGTATGCTCACGTGAGATTGATGAAGGTGGATGCCAAGATGTGATCGTGTGCAAAATGGTTGCGGCTTCTTGAGCCTGCGGACGAACATTCACTGCTTTCCACTCTCTCTCCGCTCAAGAACCATGTGACCACGTGTCTCAGCACATATGCCAACTGCCACAACCACAGGCTCAAGGCATGTTTACTATAGAGACAAGTTACAAGTTATTCTATATTGAATTGGTAAGAAAGCTTGGGTTCTTTCATGAGCCGTGATAGTGAACGAACTCTCACGCATAGCAACTCTCACTCGTAACAACACGGATGCGAGGCAGCAAGAAAGTGCAGAACATTTGGTTTCTGAAGTCGGTCAGGCGTTTTTGTTCGTCTACGTTTCGGAACGACACTCCATGCAGGCACAACGTTGCGCACGACCCCAAAATCCAGCACAGAGAAGAAGACACTGCATACCCTTGTTGGTTGGCTGTAGCAGGTGTTTATTCACGCAAATTCTGAATGACACTTGCAATTAATTGGATATTCACTACAGGCTTCCATTCCAAGCGAATTCAACTAGATCTCCATACCGACATAGAGGCAGTGCTGCGCTGGCTGCTCAAACTGATTCCCGATTGTTTTTTCAGAACGGCTTTGCCTGGACGAATGACGCTACAGGCATCAATCCTCAATATTGGCGCCCAAACTAAAGGTGACCTGACACCTCTTCCACCCAAAACAACTGCTCCCACGATTTCGCATAATGTGTGGAACACTTATTCTCTTTGGAGGTCATGTGTTGCCTGAATAAAGGGACCAACAAAGCTCCAACATCTTCAAAACAACTGTACAAAAATATAGAGATTGAAGAAATGCCAAGTGAAATTTGATATGTGTCCTACACTGAACCTAGTGGTCCTTTTTGGATCCAGATTTCTTTTTCGAGCTACTCCCTTCATCACTAAACTCCAGGATGCATTCCTTCAGGTGGTCCAAAGCCTCTCCACGTAGCTCGATCCAAAGAGGGGCCTTCCCGACCCCCCACAAGCATTTCACTTGTGCCTCCGCAAAGGAAGTAGTGCGTGGGAAAGTCATGTCCACCCAGGATGGAGCCAGTAAGGAGTCAGACTTCTTGGCTTTGCGCTGCCGTTTGCGGTGAGGTTTGTCTGGATCCCGCGTAGTTTCCGCAAAGGCGCTGTGGCTGGCCTCGTTTCTCAAGCGGTACATCTTTTCAATCCAGGCTCCCTTCAGCACATGGCCTTTTCCTTTTCGAAGGTCCATTGCACGCCCTGTGCAAAAACGGGTAAGGTCACGACAGAACCGCAAGATCTGGATGAAAGGCACCTCATTCACAACTCGCACCTTGGGGAACCAAGGGTACTTCTTGTTGTTGCCATTCGTGACCTTGACGACGTTCTCCACCACGCAGCTCTGCATTGTCAAGCGAGCTCAAGGCCCAGCTTTGGCGTGCCTATATCTAGCACAGCCCTAGTTGTCAAGATTGAGCCAACTATGCAGTTTGCAAATGTTGTGTGCGTGATTCTTTCGAGCTGCATACCTCCATGTGTGTGCCTCCAGCCTCCAACTAATTACATGTGTTGCGCCGAACATGCGAGCTCAAAACACAACTGCGTTTGCCGCTCAAATTGCTCTTCTGTTTTTGGACAACCGCAATCACTGAAGTATGGCATCAAAGCCTCAAAAAACGTCCGAAGAGACTTGAAGTCCTTACCTGACAAGAGTAGCGTGCCTGGACTTAACCGCAAACCATCTATAACACATGTACAGCGCCATGATTCTTGAATGTTTACTCAGGCTGCTTCCCTGTTCTCCGCTTTTTCAGTGGAGAATAACGCACTATCTCTTCTAGGCTTTGCTCCGAAGAACGGGGCTCACGAAAGCAAATCAAATTTTCATTTGCATCCACATCTTTGGTGTTCACCATCAGCGGAAGAACAATCTCAACATCTTCGAGCTTGTTGTCGTGTTGCACATATGTAGACAAATCAGGCAAAATCTTCATGTTGGCGTCCTCTTCTTTCTCTGTTGTCGTGACAAACCAAAAGGGAGGGGCAAACCCACGCCCCATCTTCGGCAAATCCATTTGGGGCCCCAGATAGAAATTGACTGGTACATCATCATCGTTTTTCACGAGCGTGCCCAGAGGCACCAAACAATTGGATGTGGGTTCTTGGCCATCAGGAAAACCATAGAATTTGGTCGTCCCTGGAACTAGCTTCAAAGTACCTTTCTCAAAGGGTTTGTTTGCCACTACCGACTTGATCGGTTTTGCGTACACGGTGAGGTGCTTGGTCGTTTCATGGTACTCTGTGCTGTGGCCAATGATCTCTACCATGGCGACTCCCCTGAGGTAAGCATGAATGAACTCATCATTGATTGCGGTTGGTGCTGCCAGAGAGTAGCAATAACCGACTTCTCCTTTTTGGGAGTGTACTTGCTCCACTCACGGTTCAAAAACGATCTGACGTGCACCTTGCATCGACCGGAGAGCAAGCCATCCGAAATCGTGATGACAACATTATCCCCCTCAAAACCCACGATCTTGGCCTCGGTCTCGTCGGCTTTCCGTACCACATGCGACCCCACCACAAAGCCAGCCTCTTCAATGAGCTTGGCCTTGGAAATCAAATTGCCACGACCATCGTAGGCCCGCATCCTCAGTGAAAAGAGCGGTGATCAAACTTTCAGAAGCGAGCATGTTGTGCCCAGCTAGCGGGCGGGCGCCCAGCTTTGCTCTCAACCAGATGATGAGAGAATTCATACATACACATGCCGGCATATATGGGTTAAGCAGTTAAGCATATCTCTAACTAGCAGTAAGCTTCCCATGATTCTGAGTTCAAGTTCCAACAAAGAGACATTTAGAAGCTTTTGGAAGGCTCGAAACAAGATTCTGGAGGTTCCCCTCGTGGCCAGTGGACTCGTGACGGGCACCGTCATCCTCCTGGAACGAAGCCCATTTGGTAGTGAGCTCGCGACCATCTACTTCTTTCACTTTCATGACGCACGCCTGAGCACAATGCTCTAGGCTCTTGAACCTGTCTTTCTTGTCAAGGATCACCTTGATGCATTCGTGCTCGAAAAGGAGCAGCTCAGTCCAAGCATTGTAGGGCAAGTCACTGCCCAGCTCACGCATCTCTTGCATCAATTTCTCAGCAGCTACAGACAGGTTGAGTGAAGCTTGGCTGAACAGTCTCTTGACATCCGCAAGCACCACCGTGTTCTCATCAGCTATGTAGGCCAGCCTGAAAGCCGCATGGCGAACCCTGAGAAGCGGTTCTCCGCCACGCACCTCCTGACTGAGGTAGTCCCAGAATTGAGGGCCTAGGATTCTCTGCGAACTGGCCACTGATTTGACCAAGTTTTCACTCTCCAGAAGGTCCTTACCGTCATGGCCCCCACCAAATTTCAGCATGAAGTTCCACATGAACGGCACGCTGGCTGCGCAAGCCGGCTTGGACCTCAAAATCTGATCTCTCACATCATGGAACGAGATAGCTGTCGCCTTTGGAGATTTGGAGGTCTCCATTTGCCAAGCCTTCAACAAGCGCCGGAAGAGCTGCATCTCTCCTTCTTTTCGTTGCAGCTGGCTGCTTGTGTTGAAGGCCTGTTGGAGAATGTGTGCGAGGGTCGGGTAAGCAACCATCACGGTGTTGCTCACAATTGTCCACATCAAGCCTTTGTCAGCGGCTTCACCAAAGTTTGCATCATGTGAGCGCAGCTGGTGGAGCGATAGTTTGCCGTCCACAAGCAACACTTCGTCCCCGAGATGTGGCATACTGGCTGCGAAGAGCCTCAGAGCCATGTTCGTATGGCTGCTGCTCAAGCTTGCGTACTTGACTGTCCCTGGTTCCACGGGTGCCAAGCTGGTGTGCTTGTCCGTGCCACTCAACATGACCAGCTTCTTGTTGAAAGCTGTCACATCGGCAATCTCAGCGGCGCTCCCCAGCTCCACTGCCACCGGCTGCGGCTGGGACCAATCAAATCCTACACTGACTATGTCAGAAAGAAGAGCATGCACATCTTTGCCACCACATCCCATCCCGTCCCTGTTCAGGGGATGGATGTGAACAAAGCGAGGTTGAATTTGAGCTCTATATGCCAGATTCTTCTCCTCGAGCTCTCTCAGCAAAGCCGTCGTTTCAGACACCAAGTATCCTTGTTCGGCTCTTTGAATCCTTCGCTCGATGAGCTTGCGGGTTTCCTCATCCAACGACATGGCAAAACAGGAATGGGGGTCACACAATCCCAAAGCTGGAAACGTGTTTGACAAGCGCTGCAGGCACCGCTCGTGCAATGCAAAGGACAAACAATGGCAAAAAATTATCATGACAACTCATGCTATTTCATTCGAATGACACCGTCGACTCAAATATCCCTGACGCAGCAATGACAAATATCTCTCCCACAAGGCATGGTTAATCTTGGCTCGACAACTCTCTCGCAAGATGTGATCAATCTCTATTATTTTATGCTCGGTATGCATCATGGTGAAGACCACGGCTAATTAGGCAACACAAAATTTCCTCACTCAGACAAAGACTTTGCCATGTCAGCAATGGCTTTTCGCCACATGTACATGGAGCTTTCCCAAGACCTTTTGCTCCCATGGGCCAGTGGTCTTGGTGTATCAGGCATCTCATCGGTCTTCAAGTCCTTGTAGGTCTGGTAGCTCGATGTGCGCTTGTGAGCCGCAACAACTCGCTCCCGCTTCTCCACCGTTGGGGATGAAGGGTGCATGGCTGAACCTGAAAATACTCGATCTGTCCACAAATGCCCTGCTGACAAAATGCTGCGTGAATCCAGCAGTTTTCTCGGTTCACTCTCCGAACCTTTCACATCAAAACCCAAAACATCGAAACCATCAATATCTGAACGGTAGGAAATCAAACAGAAAATGACAAAACTTGCAGCCACACCCAATATGTAATTGGAAGTTCTGAAAGATTGTCACGCATTGCAGCGCCAAAGTTCCATGAGATTGGCTGGCGCAAACCGCCCATAGAGCCTGTGCGAGCATGATGCCCAGCAGCCATTGGCGAGCTAAACAGCCCAGCCCTATAGAGATTCTACGCGAGCGTGATGCCCAGCATGCTTTTAAGCGAGCCATTGCAGTGGCCCAGCCGTTCGTTTTTGCGAGCGCTGCGCCCAGCAATAAGGGAATGGAAGTCATGCAGCAATCAAGCATTGTTCCCTTTTTGGGGGGGTTTTGGGGGGAGAGGAGAGGTCATTGAGGGGTGGAGAGGGGGGCAGTGGCCAATTGGGAAGCGACCATTGCGGCTGGGGAGGATCCCTGTCTCCCATTTTACGGTTTGACGGTTAGGAGTTCTCAGCGTTCGGGGTGTGTTTGAAATGTGGCCACTCCCGGTGAAGTTGTGGGAGTGTTGGTCAAAATCATTCAAAATCGACGGATTGCAGGTAGAGTAGATTGTAATTTTTGCTTCACAAGTGCTCAACATCGTTTTGAAAGACATGATTCAATTCGGTCCTGGATGTCATTGATCTGATTTGCCGCGGTGTGAACACCACATGGTTCAGGTATTTTTTGTGGGACAAACTGGGCCGCACAGATGCCAAAAAACGGCCGCCCAACGCGTTCACATGTCATCCTCAGACAATGTCGATCTGACATCGCGGCCCTGCGAAGTGTATGAACGAGTCGGACGGAGGCTGCAGGAGTGATTTTCGACACCATTCGAC
>JAOBYK010359799.1:0-16869 GCA_025434845.1 Phenganax subtilis | reverse complement strand
AAGAATGCAATTTTGACCAAGCTTTTTCATCGCGCTCGTATTTGCTCATTTTTACTCCTTGTGTTATGAAAAACATACCATTCGACAGCTTAAAGCTTGATCTTTCTAAATATTAAAAAATTGTACCCGTTTACCCAGTAATTTCTGCACAATAGCGTGCTAAAGTTGGATTACGGTTTTTTTGAGACACCCTGTGTATTTCACTATTACAAGTGCCACCATGTGAGACAAACTGTTTTCGCTTTCGTAGTCAAGTTTAAAGTTTTCTAATATTTACTATTGGTAATTTTAACTGCTAAGCATGATGTATGTATATTTTAACGTGATATTTATCCATGCAATGGGTCATATGCTGATACTGCGTTGAGAAAGCAAAAGTATTTGCTATGATATCGATAGGTATAAATTAAAACCCAAATCATTACAAAGAAAGTTGTCCAAATCATTTCGAGACAAGTTCCATGAGCCATTTGCACTGCATGGCGTATAAAGAACAGATGATGTGCGGCCACAGGACCGTAAAGCTCTGAATTTACCTCGCGGTTCTTGCCTCGGTTCAAAAATCTCATTCTCGGTTTTTCTTATGAATACCCCCAGACGTCACTGGTTGTCCCCCACTTTCAAAATGGCGTAAATTTTGAAATTTATTTTGTGGTCAAAAATCTTATCATTTTATAGGCTTTCACTATGGTAAAACCACGAAAGAAAGGTAAGAATATCTCATGGTCTCGTACAGTAATATTTCAGTTAAATTTGAGTTTGAATGTTGTCAAAACGTGATAGATTAAACAATGACTTTTAAAGGCACTACTGTGACACTGTGGGCATTATTGATCAATGTTTAGCTGTACAGACAGTCTGGTCAAGTTGCACTTGTTGTAATATTTTCTAACTAGTGTCACAGGCCTCCAGAGCTGAATTGATGATGATGACTATATCAGAAATAGTGAATCAACTGATTGAGGCGCATGGAAAAGGAGAAGACTCAAACTTGAATAAGTAAAGGAACATTACATTGTGGAATGATTGATTCTTTCAACTGTTGACCAAAGTTTAGTACGTGCAAGAAAAATGAAATCCCTCACATTAGCTGGAAGAGCACTTCAAAATTATTAAAAATGGCAAAGTTTCATTTGGACTGCAAAATGTTGCAATTTAATGTGAGAAACACAGCCCTGCAAACTTTGAAGATTTTCGATATTTTTGTATTACAGGAAGGAAAGAAAAGCACTTTTGGCTCAACTGTTGTTATATTTCTTCTCTGTAAGACGTAAAATGCACAAAACATGCAAAGTTTGCAAGGCTACGTTTTTCACATTTTACAGTGTATTGCCACTAAAGTTTGCAGTTTTACTAATCTTTTGATGTTCTTTCAAGCTGTGGTCATAATTTTTTTCCTTATCGTCTGAGACAAAATTTAGTCTGCAACTGGAATCAATCACTGCCTTTTTTTTGTTTTCCACTTATAAAGAATTAAAAGTCGTGCTGCCAGTAAATATGGTCTGGCTTCTCAGCCAAGGCTTGTGGACATCATTGCTGCTGTCCCTGCTGCTTATAAGAAGGTGCATATAATAATTTTGTTTTCTCTATGTTTAATTGTAGAGGACCTCACATTATATTGTTGAATCAGGGCAGGGTGTAAAGCTCTCAAAGACTGCGTACCTCCTCCAATGAGTTTTAGTAGACTGATGATTCCTTGTTCTATATTAATTTTTATTACAGATGTCGGCATTTGAATATGACCATATACTATAAAACATTAGATTACTTTTAAAGTCTAGGCTGTACTTATACTCCTAAGGTTTGTAAATTTGTATAGGATTTACTGCCAAAACTCAAGGCCAAACCTGTGAGGACTGCATCAGGGGTAGGTGCTAGTGAATCGTTTAGCAGTTCCAGTATACTATAACCATGACAATGATCGCCTCTTTCTGGAAGTTACAAGGTGCCTACAGCTAGTTTTCACTCGAGCAAATTATAGGCAGGATGGGATTGAACAGGAAAGGTATTTTTTGTCTTCTGAGATCTGAATAGGAATGAGTAAATCTGATCCTTTGCATAATTTTCTTGGATGGAAATTAGTTTTTCAAGATATCATTTAGATATGCCAATGTTGCTGTCATTGTATTATTTTCTGCCTTGTACTCTTGTTTCTTTCACGGTTTGAGAAGTGAATACTTCAGTGAAGCCACGCAAATCTGCAGTGCAAAGTCACGCATCCTGCGCGATACCCACGTGTATAGGAAACAGTATGATTGTACCTGGAAACAAGGTTTTTATCATGATTTTCTAGATTGCTGTTGTTGCTGTAATGTGCAAGCCACACCGCTGCCCACATATAAGTGTGACTGGAAATATTTGTGTGTAAGTGTTGACCAGATTTTATGGTATAAAAATGAAGAACAAGAGCTACACAGCTAGAAATTGTGAGCCTGCAATAAAACAGGATGCAATAATATTGTGCTGCATGTGCTGTTTACAGTTGTCAACAATATCAAACAATATTGTTTATATTTGACTGTCGCGGTTTCACATCACTCTCTCACATGAAGTATCAGAATACATGGATTTTAAATAAACAATGTGTTATATTTTTAACAGGTATTGCCCTGGTGGTCCAGATTCAGATTTCGAATACTCGACCCAGTCCTACACTGGCTACGAGGTTAGATTATCTTCGGTTACCTGTTTGGTACTGTTTAAAAAGCGAATTTAGCATTGGATTAGATAGATAGTTAAATAGGTAGAGATTACTTTATGGTTGGTGAGGCCCTACGATTTTTATGCACTTGTTGTAAGTAATTGCAAAGGAACGAGTGAGCGAATGGCGAATGAGTGAATTTTGCAATTCTTCGCAACAAGTTCGTGATAAAAATCGTACAAGCGAAACAACTACGAAGTATTAAATTTGTTTATAATATGGTGCAGAGAATTGCTGCTATGGCGAGGAAAAATTCAAGAATATTTTGGTGAAAAAAGGCGTTTTGTTTTCAGTTCTTGCAAAATTATACCTGAAGACGTTTTGTTTAAGCATTTAATGACGCTTCCATAAGTTCTGTTACGACAGCACTCTTAAATGTCGCCATCTTGTTAACAAGCGCTGAAAAACCACTTGCGAACAGACGACTTTTTCACGAGTGAAACATATATCTTCTGTCCAATCAGAAAGCCAATACTAGTTTTATCCAGATAAGAATATTTGCAGTTTTTATTTAACTCAATTTTCAGTTTAAAAACGTCGTATTAGCTATATGATAAATATAATTGTCTGGGAGAATAAATTGAATTCTGTAACTGTTTACAATTGTTTTGCTAATATGTATAGTATGTATTCTACTCTCTATTTTTACTACAATCAATTACATTCTCGTAATATATTTCTCCTGGCCCACCTGCCAACTTACTATGAGGGAGGAAACCGGAGTGCCCGGAAGAAACCTACGACTTTCGAAGTTGACAGACTCTTTTCATACAAAGTCAAGTCTGTGATGTGAAGTGAACCCACAACCTCATTGGTGAAAGGTGCTTGTCCTAGCGACTGCGTCGCTGAAACCCCTAAGTGCAACCGGCGTTCTAGGTTGCTCCCATTGCCCACGCGGGCAAATATTGCATTTGTCATACCTTTATAAAGAAATTGTTTCTGTTTGTGTGCATTAATTAAGCTTACTTGTTAATGCAGTGTATAAATTAGATTTTGCGATGTAGGGTATTTGTTTAATTATATCAAATTTATTTCATCCGTAGCCAACGTCAATGAGAGCAATTCGTGCCCGATATAACCCATACCTACAAACAAGACACAGAATAGAACAAGTGAGATATTATCTTTTTGTAAACAAAGTATGCGTGATAACTCTTCATTTTTCAACGTATTTTATGAATAGGTGGCGAAAAAGCAAATTCAGTCGATTTTTTATTGATGTTTCGAAATTTGTGAACTGTTATTTAGAATAGCAAAGTTTAGATTTGGTCTTCATCCGTAAAGCCTGCCTTCCACTATAGGCGGAATTTTCCGGGCGGAAAATAAATCTAGCAACGTGAATGGTTCGCTTAAGACTTTTTCGCGTTTAATCCATCATTTATGGTAATTTAAGCGAGAGGTAGTGGAATAGTTGTTGGTGATTGTCAAATCTTAACTTTGCCATTAACTTTTATTTTGGAGGAAAAGAGTTTTTAAAAGATTTTTCTTATTTGCTCTGTAGCTAAAGCAACTGGGACACAGTATTGACAAGGTAGTACGTGTTTAAAATGTGTATTTGAACGCTGCAAGAGTAACTAAAAGCTACAAAGGAAGCATTTGCTGTATCGCCAATTTTGCATCTCTCAAAAGAAGAATTGCATTACAAGTGTAATCAAAATTGTGTTTCAGGTCGAGTTTATCGTAATGGGAGGAACATTTATGTCACTTGATGATGAATATCGAGATTTCTTCATCAGAAATCTTCACGATGCACTTTCAGGTCATGTCAGTAATAACGTCAAGGAAGCTGTCTGGTAAGAAATATACTGACTAAAAACCCTCGCCCTCAAAGATGCTGGACAGTACGATCTGTGCATGTGCAGAATGTGCCCACCTTTGTCAGAGTATTGCCATTTGCCATTGTCTATCAAATAGCATAAAAACGTTTTCCTCTTTTTCACTGCAATGTATTTTAAAATTCCAAGTACTATTGTAAATAAGTCCGCTTTCCACTTGGCGAAACTTTCCGTGCGGGAAAATTAATCAAGCAACGTGATTGGTTCGCGTAAGACTCTATCGCGGCGAAGTATATTGCTAGCCAATCAGTTTGTTAGATTATTTCTCGCACTAGAATTTCCGGCTAGTGGAAAACGGGCTGTATTCACATAAATTTATTGTACGGAATTATTTCCAAAGGCTGCTGTCTATTTACGAGTTTTTCAGACTAGCACGTGGAAGTTTCAGTTGTAAGAATTGTTTAGAGTTTTGAATTTTGAGAAATTACGCGTCTAGTCAGTGTTCGTGTATTTTTAAAAACTATAAAACTTTGAAGGTTTTAATTGTCACGTTCGTGTGCAGAAACCAGCATTATCATGAATATACATGTTTGCCTTGCGCATTTCTATTTAATATGGGCCGACGTTTAGGCATTCAGACTCAAAATGACGTTTTTGAAAGAATCGAAATATTTTGTAAGGTGATGTATCACTTTTTTATAGTAACAAAATGGTAAAAATACGCAACAGTAAAAAAGAACATTTGTCAACTTCGACTGGTAAATGCTCACTCATTAAACCTGTTTTTCACCACACGAATTGGTTGAAGCAAAAATAAATGCAGCAATTTGATTAGGTTACATTATATTTTGCCGCCAAAAAATCTTAAGCGAACCAATCACGTAGCAACATTTGCTTTTTGTTCGAATAAATTTGTGTAGTGGAAAACGGGCTTTCGGAAATGAATGCCCATGGTCTTGCGCGTTGTAAAATTTGAAAAAAGCTAGTTTATTCGCAATTTTTGGCCCCTTTTTGCTCCTTTCAAAAACGCCTACCTTGAGTTTAAACGCCTATATCTCTGCTAATATTTTATAGAAGTCTGCAAGACACACATTAAGGTCTATAAGTTAAACGGTGCTGCGTTCAACAAACTTCATTAAGTCAGATAGCGTTTTTAGTTCTTCATTGACAGTAAGCCAAAGAAAGGGGAATTTTTTGCGCCATTCAATACAGTTTATAGTTATAGCGCTTGCTTTGAGTACTTCGAGCGGTGGAAATCGTAAACAAACGAGATTATTATTCTATTCCGTAGTTTCTCGGAAAAAAGCAAGACAAAATGCATTGGAATCACAATCGAGACAAGACCTGACTATTGTTTGCGAAAACATTTGAGGTAATTTAAATGCAGTATAACATGAAAATGATGGGAAGGCTTTTGACCAATGAGCAGACGAATTGTAGCGGCAGATTTTTCCAAAATTCTATCCTTTTTTGGGTTTCGTTACAATAAGTCTAAATATATTTAAAAACCACCCCCCCGCCTTACAGCTTTATTACGACCGTGATTTTCCTGTTGAAACCGGAAGTAGTAAAAATCAGCGTGTTCTGATTGGCTAAGCGCTAAAAAGTAAAGAAATGCTTTAGAGGCATGGTCAAAAACAAAATTGACCCTTGTGTAACGACACTAGATGTGCAGCGCACTGAATAATAAAACTACTCTAGTTGTCTTAACTGTATTTACATTTTTGCAGTTCTATGTTGGAGTATGGTTGCACAAGATTAGAAATTGGAGTTCAGAGTGTTTACGAAGACGTTGCCAGGGATACAAATAGGTAGTGAGATTTTCTAGCTTATCTCGTATGGTGCAGTTGACGTTTTCGGTTATTACTATATCAGTTAGTTTTCAAATGAAGTGTTTAGACGTCGAAGAAAATAAGGAAATTTTTAAACTTTTTCGACGTTCTTAGTCTTACTGAGTGTTTAAACAGTGTTTTTTAAAAACGTCCAATACAGCGATTTCACCAGTCATAGTTAGTGCTTTAGCGCGAGTATTGTTTGACTTGAGTTGAGCGATAAATATGAGAGTTGGTCCCACAAAATATCTCAGGATACTATATACGTAATTTTTATTTTACAAAGAAATTCGATTTTTTCATACTATAGGTAAGGAGGTGTTCTCTTAATACACAGGTTATTTTATACTCTAACCAATTAAGGCGAGGCGGATAAGCAATATGAAGTGACCAGTGACATATCTACAAGTGCAACTGCCAAAAGAAAATGTAAAAAAAGAACATAGTATATTTGCTTGCTGTATATTAAATCTGGGCAAGTCTTTTTCTGAAAGAATTAACTCAAACTAAAGTTCCAAAAGCTCCTAGCCGGAAGTTGCATGAGATACACACAGTACCACATTGCATGACGAGGCACAACAGTGTGTTAATTCATGTTGTATTTATGTTCGTCATCATGCACGGCAATGTTGTTTTTTGGGGTAACAGAGGAAGAGCTTCAATATAATGTTTTTCTGTAGCGGACCTTAGTTCATAAAAATGCACACATATTTCTGCTAACTATGGCTTGACCTGTAATCGTAATCAAACGATGGACTACACTTAATATAATTAACTCGTATTCATGCGCATCTAGACCCACCCCCATTCTCCTACCACTCAATGCTGATTGGTGTCCCAAAACATGTTCAAAGCATTTACCTAGATTCAACGTTGTTGTTTTTTTTGTGGGGAGGGGGACCCTTTGATTAGGAAACTTTAGCGTTTTACAGTAAAGATCGGCAAAAGCCAGTGATGGATCCAGCATTATCTTGTAGGGGGGGGGTGCTCCGGTTTGGTGTAGGTGTTGAGTCGATCGACAGTTGACAGTCGATGTGCCATCAGTCTGTGTTTGCCCCGTCGGACTATTGGTCATGGGCATTGCATAACTGCAGTCAATGTGAATTCAATTATATGCTCTACATATAGTCTGTATATTTCGAGTTCCACTGCAAAATTATTTAGAACACAAGGAAATTTGCACCCCCTCTAGCCAACGTTAGGGGGGGTGCGTACCCCCCGCACTCCCCCCCCAGTAAATCCATCACTGGTAAAGGCAACCATTTCAGAGGAGTTTAGGCAATGCACGGTGCTGCCAAGGATTGTAGTTCTTAATCCTAATTTTATAAGCACAAAAACGCATTTTGGTTTGTTCATATCGAACTTGATCACCAGATTGTTTTATAATTTTAGAGGGCACACAGTGAGAGCAACTTGTGAATCATTCAATATGTCTAAAGATGCTGGATTTAAGGTACTTAGCAACGGCTAGAGTCTGTACCGTACTGCCCTCGATTGAGCGCCGTGCTCAAATGAGCGCCGCATTTGGGAGAAAAAAATTTAAGCTCTGCCACCCTCAAAAAAGCGCCGTACTAAGCTCTAGGTATGGGAACGAGACTAAGTACGATTTTACTTGCTGAGTGAAGAAAATCTCCTCGCAAGTTGTTTCTTTTAAAAGAAAAACAGGAATTATTCTTATTATTATTAAATGTTTATGTAGGTCGTATCTCACATGATGCCAGACTTACCGAATGTCGGCTTGGAACGAGACATCGAGCAATTTATCGTAAGTTAATAAATATTGTTTTTATTTTCATGGTGAATATATACCATCTCCTTAGTGTGACAATTTACCATCATTAAAAGAAAGGTAATTAGCTGTCAATCATGCTGAAAAAAGCTTTCCATGACCTCATCATAGGTAGCCCAACTATGAGTATATTTATCTTAGAAATCACTAAACATAATGAAGACCTTTCTCTGAATGCCGTAGTCTGTCTTTCAAGTCTTACTTGCTTATTGTGTATCTCATCAACAATTGTACTGACTATACTCGCACGCACGCAGTCATCGTATGTATCTATAAGATTACCCTAAGGTTGGCAACTTTATCACGAATAATTCATATTATACAAATACATGCATCTCAAACTTCGCCTGAAACGAAAAAACTACCAGAAAATACGACAAAATTACTAAATATATATGAACTTGGATATTTTTTCTAACTTTCTATAAAGTTTTTAGCTGTAAAATGCGTTGGAAAATACGTGAATTTGTTAATTTAAAACTATATTTTGAATAAAATTTATCGAAATTTAGTTTGTCGATAGGCTGGACCCATTTGCCCTTAAAACGTCATCATCGGAAAAAATCCCGAGGCAATCCTATAGGCTACTGAAGAGTCGGAAAATCTTCCACTTCTCCTCAGCCAATAGGATTGCCTCGGGATTTTTTCCGATGATGACGTTTTAAGGGCAAATGGGTCCAGCCTATCGACAAACTAAATTTCGATAAATTTTATTCAAAATATAGTTTTAAATGAACAAACTCACGTATTTTCCCATGCATTTTACAGCTAAAAACTTTACAGAAAGTTAGAAAAAATATCCAAGTTCATATATATTTAGTTGTGTTTTGTTGTATTTTGTGGTAGTTTTTCAGTTTTCAGCGAAGTTTGAGATGCATGTATTTGTATATTATGAATTATTGGTGATAAAGTTGCCAACCTTAGGATAATCTTATAGATACATACGATGACTGCGTGCGTGAGAGTATAGTCAGTACAATTGTTGATGAGATACACAATAAGCAAAGTATTAGTAAGACTTGCAAGACAGACTACGACATTCAGAGATAGGTTTTCATTATTTTTAGTGATTGTAAAGAAAAATATTATAGAAATAAGTGTATAGACGGCGTACTCATAGTTGGGCTGTACCTATAATCTCATAAACTTTTGAAGGATTAGCTTTTTTGTATTTTGTATCTCAAGGAATTTTTTGAGAATCCAGCGTTTAGAGCAGACGGTTTGAAGATTTATCCAACTTTGGTTATTCGGGGGACAGGTACACGTTTACACAATATTGTATTAAGTAGCAAATGCCTTTCTCGAACGATTCTCCCCTGCAGTAGTTACCGCTGCAGTCTCCACCTCCCTCCCAAAAAAAACCGGCCTTAGTAATCTACTTGTTTTATATAATGAACGAATGCGAATGATAAACAGGCTGCCATTGTTTTGATTTCTACAAAACAAAGAATCTCCTTGACGTCATTCGTGTGTCTGTTCAGTAAAAAAGCCCGGCTCTCGACCAATAAAAACACGTAAAGTACTTTGACTATTATTAGCATTTACAGACCCGGAGCGAGGGGGATTCGGGTAAATATCATCACTGAGGGAAATTTCCCTCGAATCCGCCGAACAGAGGGTCTATAAATGATATATTATACCAAAAATTTAAAGCACATACGCATTGCAAACGAATGAACTATAAACTCGCGCCATTTTTCAATGTTTTGAGTGGATACGTGTTGTGCTCGCGAGAGGTCGCGTGAAATAAATTTATTATCACAGTGGGATAAATTTAATATTCCACCCCAAGCTCGGAAACAGGGAGCTGAGGTGCGATACCGCAAAAAATCGACCGGTCATGTGGTACAAATACCGCTTTCTGATTGGATAATTTGAATTTAAAGCGTAATATTGTAAGAAATATGCATTTCAGGTCTTTACGAATTGTGGAAGACGGGAAGATACAAGAGTTATCCTCCAGACGTGTTGATAGATTTGGTTGCTAGGATACTAGCACTTGTACCGCCCTGGACTAGAATTTACAGAGTTCAAAGGTAGTGTTAAGGTCGTGCCTGTAGCAATACGTTGACCAGTTCATTCCCCAACTTCGAGGATTTCCTCTGAAAACTTCCCTAAAATTTTCAAAATTTCTTGTATGAAAAAGTTCCTAACCTCCAGTTTCATTGACCAATCAAATTACTCAAAAGGAAAATATAATATTTGATTGGTCAATGAAACAGTAAGCTGGGCACATTTTAAAGAAATTTTCAAAATATTCGTGTCAACATTTTTCGGAACGCTTCTATTGGCACGGCTGTAATACGAATTCATTAAGAACACTTCTGGGCAATATCTTCTTTATGTTCAACGTTATTACTTGCAGAGATATTCCGATGCCTCTGGTAACATCTGGTGTTGAGCATGGGAACCTAAGAGAACTCGCTTTGGCAAGAATGAAAGACCTCGGAACTACGGTAAGCTCTCGTGTTTTATACTTTAATCATTCACCTCTACACGAAATCTCGCTTGATCGTTAGACGAAAGGAAAGTTTAGAATTTTGAGCTGTTTACAGTGTCGAGATGTGAGAACAAGAGAAGTTGGAATTCAGGAAATTCACAATAAAGTTCAACCGTATGAGGTAAGGTATAAACTATTGAACTATATGTAGACTGGAAGCTAGCTCCTAGAATCAAGTCCTATGGTTAACTGAGGCCAGTGGGCAGCTAAACTTTCACTTAGCTAACAAAGTCCTTTCCCCCTTATTTCGAATTTCGAAAATTTTTCATTATGTGATATTTTCACTATCAAAAGTGTCCCGAGGGTATGTAGAAATTAGCTTTTAATAACATCTAAACAACTTTCTACCCTTGGTGTGTTTAGTCTCCCTGAAGTCTTTCAGGAAATTGCAGTCATGAAATTTTGTCTCGTGTATGTAGGTTGAGTTGATTCGTCGTGATTATGTGGCTAATGGCGGCTGGGAAACATTTCTTTCATACGAAGATCCAACGCAAGGTATCCTTTGGACTTGGTGCTTCCAGATTGAATGTACACTTTGTATTGATCAACATCTTGGATTGCTTGAATAGTTTTAAAATGTGCCTTTCTTCCCGGGAAATGTACATATTTTTAATATTCGAGTCATTTAGGAAAGAATTTCTGAATTTCAGTGTAGTTCAAAGTGCAAAAACTACATCTTCATCAATTTGAGCTGCTACAGTTTCAGGAAAGTATGTCACGCTAGGATATACTAATTCGTTTTCTTTAAATCTACTTAAGGCCAGATAAAGTTAATGCCATTGTCCAATTCTTTCGAAATTCGTGTGTACGTCCAAAGCATAGAATGATAGACAAAGAATGCGTACTGATGACGAATCATGTCTCCACTTTTTCACCGTACGTGCCCTTTTGAATGCGCCATTTTGAATTTGGCCACGAGCGGCGTATATTGCAATTTATAAAATACTACTCAAACATGTTCAAACAAAACTCGAAAGCCTCGCTCCTCGTGCAAAATTCCCGAAACTGCGCGAAATTGGTCATCGCAAGAGTTTGGATCGAGTAAACAGGCCCTTTTGAATCAGCCATTTTGTTGAGACAAAGTTTTGACGGAAGCGAGATAGAGAGCTCGCATGCTATGTCCATTATGTCCATTATTTCTATGGTCCAAAGTAGCTAGTTATTGCTTCTTAACTGTTCGAAGATATCCTAATAGGTCTACTTCGTCTTCGCAAATGTGCACAAGAAACATTTCGTCCTGAGCTAGTGGGAAAGTGTTCTATTGTTCGTGAGCTCCATGTGTATCCTTCAGGCTATTTTTTCCCTATACTTTCCGTTTGCTTCAAAATTTAAGATTGATCCAGACGGCCTATAGGGTTTGCTGGGGGCAAACTCATAGTCAAGCATGCTTGCGTATACGCTGTTCGAGGTTCGTGATGCCATCTTGCCCAGTGGGGCCATCTCAATGAACATTCCTTTGAAGCGGATGACATGACCCAAATGCGAAATTTGGCCGCAAACTGCAATGCTTTGTTTTTTGGCATTAGGTTTGCGCTAGGGTTGCGAAATCTGCTGATTACATAAGTCAAACTCTGAGTTCAATGGTCCTCTGTTTTCGCCTTTTGTTTTCTTTGCTTTGTTAACACTAGTGGAGATGTTTGGCTTATTTATTCAGCGAATATGGCAACACTAGTTTGTGCCATGTAAGCCTGAAGGCCCGTGTGCACGGGCAATTTTCAATGCGATTTTTCTCGTGTTGAACGATGTGACAGAGTGGATAACTGGCGAATATACTTGGTCTGACATTTTTGCTAATGCACTCGCCAGTCAACCTACCCCATAACATACGCTAACAGGAGAAAAATCGAAGTTAAAAAATCGCCCGTGTAAACGGGCCTTGATTTTCATGTATCGTTATATTTCGGCGATGATTCCTCATCCATTGTTTTTGACCAATGAAGTGAAATATATATTCTAATAGACAAAGGAATTCACGCATCGCGAAGTGTGAAAAGATGTATCGCACCAGTCTTAGGCCTGTGTCAAACCTCGCGCTATTGGCGTGCCGAACGCATTAGAAGCAATAGATAATAAGCTGATACTCCTCATTATTGGTTGTTTTTAATGCTTTCGACACAGCAGTAGTGTGACGTTTGAAACAGGCCTTACCAAATTCGTTGAATAAGTAAACCAAACTCTGTATTGAATGCCTTTTGTTTTTCTTTGTCTTCTGTTTGGCACTAATGGAGGTGTTTGGCTAATTTATTCGACCAAGCTTGCAACCCTGTACGACACGAATGAAGACTCCCTGCGCAGGGTGCAATACTTCGCATCTTCTATTCTTCACAACTGTGCAGTGTTTGGCGCCTTTATGAAATCTTAACACAAAGTACAGTTATGGCAGTGTGGTTCCAGTTAGTTCTCGTGATCCGACGAAATTTCAACATCAGGTAAGAAAAACCTTTACCACTCATCAGTTTTGTATTCATTTCCGATTCTCTTGTAAACAAGTATCAGAGTTCGACACTGCCCTGAAGCTACGAGTTAAATAAGATAGTTGATGCCCTCTACTTGGTAAGTTTTTTTTGTGGAAAGTATCCTTCGCAAGGATTTCACTTTCAAGAAGGTCCTCGACCAAAATTACAGAATAAGGAAACATGACCTGAAGTTGCTGTTAAAACGTGCACTTTTCAAGCGACAACCGTGCAGTACCCGTTTCAATCGTCAGCGAACGCGTAAAAAAGTTTACGCCTAATCGCTGAGTACAAACGTTAATAATTCCGAGGAGCGGGGTCTTGTTGACCGGTAGAATCGTTTAATGTCAATATACGTAGTATGTAAAAGGCAACGGAGCCAGTATACAAGGTCTTGGGAGTACACAGTCTAGCGTTTCGAGGTCTTGGGAGAATGGTCGTGTAGTTTGGTGAATCATTGTTGTTGATGTAGGGTTTTGGGATACTTTTAATGGAAGAAGCAGAAAGAATTGCGAGAGATGAGCATGGCAGTGAGAAAATTGCAGTCATTTCAGGTAATTATATAACCACAAAACTTCAAAAAGGAGCAAGTAAGCTGAAGAATATTGTCTGGGGTCGATTACACGAAGCCTGTATAGCTTAAACGGTGGATAAGACAGAATTTTAAAACACTTTTTCATGTCTTGCAAATCCTTCAAATCCAATCTTATGTGTGAAACCAATAGGTGGTTCTCATGTTACGTCATCGCCGCCATCTTGAATGCATTTGACAAAAGATTTTCTCAGTTTGTTATTCAAATTTCATCCGATATGGCAAAAATCTCTTTGTCCTTTGTATCTCATGGGAATGGTTGCACACCATCTATAGGTAGATACATTAATTTTGCATTTGGTAAAGTTCCATAGAGCGCAGCAAATGGTTTGAAATTGAGTGTTCTTAAAAGGTGATGACTTTTTTACATCGTAATTTATTGGCAATTTCTTACCGACTTTATTGTCGACTATCAATTATAAAATATATTTCAAGTGAGAGTAATTCTTTCCTCCATTGGCCATCTGTAGTGAATCGGAGAGCATCAGAGATTTTTAGATTTGTAAAGACCTACTCTATAAGCCTGACTCTCATATGTCGCCGATGATCGGCGTCGCTGGTTCTCGTATGTCGCCGATGATCGGCGACGTTCATTGTCTTTGATCCCAGATGCATGAAGTCTTTTTGTCTAGCTCCAATACTTTTCTTCTCCAATGATCTAGAACAATAGTCGCAGGAGCGTCGCCGATCATCGACCATTTATGAGAACCAGGCTTAACGATGTATGAAAAGTAGTTTGTATTTACTCTGTTGTCGGTGATCATCGATGCGTATACTGCTTTGTCTATTCGTCAGCAACAATGACACGAAGACCATTACCGGTGAATTGGGTAAACTTCCCCGTTCAGAGTTAGTTTCACTCAATCGACGTCCTTTGCTATAGGTGTTGGAACTCGTAACTATTATCGAAAGCTAGGATATGAATTGGAGGGACCCTACATGACAAAGATGATCAACTAGGTTGCTTTTGGATATCTGTGCATACGTGAGTACCGCGTTTGGCGTTGTAATGTGGCACTATATATTTCAGCAATGTAACAAGTAACAGCTAAGTAGCTAATACATAGCTAGACATTTTTGCTGAAGGACATTTTGTGGCACATTACCTGTCAGCTCCAGGATAAAGGTAGCCCGCTAAATGGAGTTACGCGAGGAACAGACATCTGAGCATGATCGAATGTTTCCAGCTGATTTACTAAAGACAAACCAATATAGTCCTTCATAAAGTTTATATATTAAACCTACTCCATGTGCCCAGAAGATGTCTCAAAAGCATATCCCTTTCAAACTTACATTCTCAATATTATATGCTTACATATTTTAGCTAAAAGTCAAGGGCCGACGCTATCCATTGGATAGCAAATTTTTCAGAGTTCAAAAATTGGCCTAAAAAACTTGAAAAGTTAATTTTGGTCAAGGCTATTATAAATATTAAAGACTTTAATCTATCGATATCAGTCGTAATTTTATGTTATAACGATCAATAGAAAATTCTACGAAGGCTACGAAGTGAGTCAACAGGACTTGCTGTGAAGTATTTAGTTAGAATATATTTTCGCCACCACAAGCCGGTGAAGAAGTAATTGAGTTGTACTGTTGCAGATCAGAACAGTGAACTCACAATGAAAGGACAAGACCGAGGTCTTTTTGATCCAAAAAGACCCCGGTAAAACGTCCACATGCGTGCTCGTCAAAAACGCGTAAATGGAAAGCAGTCCATGTTTCCAGCGAAAACGCGTGTAGAAAATTTACATTATTTGAAAGAAAAAGCCTATTTAAGCACTTGAGCGTGACTTCGTGGATAGTTCTTAGTGATTTCTATGACCTACAAGCTACCACCGTTCGGGTTTCCGGTTTTTGTTTGAAATATCACACAAATTTAAACGTGGTATTGAAAGCGCATCATTAGTTGTAACCAAACACGGCAGGACAGGTATTACTATGAAGTTGTTGTGTCTCTTGCCAGTTGATATACATTAGAATATAGAATGATCTAGAGTCAGTTTTAAATGAGTGTTTAATAGGTTTATCGAAATTTTAAGTCATATTTAACATTCTAGTAGCTAATCTAAAAGTTTGCATAGGATTGTTATATAATCACCATCATGTGACTAATCTGCGGAGGCAGACTTGAAGTTTACTAAATTTTGACAAAGGGTTTTATGAGGCTGTTACTATGCTGATTAGTCTGTAACTTCATGTAAGCCTCCTTAAAAAGGAGACAACTTTGGTTTTTGTACTTCATTTACTGGCAGTTATAGCTGCATAGGGAAGTTTAACATCAAGGCTGCCATCATCTGCAATTTTTAAATACTGGGCCATTTTCTCCTTTGCAATTTCTGCTGTCACTTTGTCAAAGTCATGATGTGTCGAAGCTTTGGCCCACCGTTTGAATTCATCAAGTGATGTAAATTTTGCTACATAGATAACTATCTTGACCTCAGTATTTTTAAACAGACCTATCTCCTGGAACAGTTTGAGGTAGCCCTCTTGGGTCAGGGGGTGATATTCATATTTTGCATGCACAGTTTCATCATCACTGTCCGCCGACTTGTCTTTTAATCCGCCCAAAATAGCTAGCCTCCCTCCTGTTTTTAGGCATTGATATGCTTTCTGAATGTAAATTTTTTTCTCATCATGACTGATCCAATGAAAAGCAGACGTGCTAACATGGACATCATAGTACGGTTCGTTGTCATGTGGAAACCCAGTTACACTACTACCATAATAGAACTGTAAGTTACTTATATTCTTAAATTTTTCCTTTGCTATTGTGATTCGTGCTTCGTCTGGGTCGACTCCAACAGCTAGACTCACGATTTCTGCGATGTATTTCGTAACGTCCCCTGTACCGCAACCCATATCCAAGACTTTGTCGCTTTGAGCTAGACCTAATTCACTAACAAACTTACTGCCTGCTTCAATTTGTGGTTTGTTCACTTCAGAATAGGCTTCGGCATCTGCTTCCATTTTGATTTACAACTCTTGACGCAGGAAATCCAGGAGACTACTACCAATCTCTTGTGTTTTAATAGCATTACAAGTCGGCTGGTTGTATTTATACGAGTCTGCACGATGATCACAATGATTCAGCAAAATGACGTCATAGTTGTTGCTGAAATCTATGCGCGACATGTAACATGGGTGCAACCACTGACATATATACATCTGGACTGCCGGCTTGGCGTCAAAAAGCGTGGTCTAAGATGGCCGAAAGTATGAGAGTG
>JAOBYK010359798.1:7759-38915 GCA_025434845.1 Phenganax subtilis | reverse complement strand
AGTCAACCTACTCGATCACATACACTAAAAGGAGAAAAATCGCAGCAAAAATCGCCCGTGTGAACTGGCCTTTACACCATTTGTACAGTACCTATATTAAATGCACTACATACATCAAAACGTCTCGTGACATAAGCAGCTTCACCCCCTTCCCCCATGTGTGACGCTGCGTGACACATGAATAATGACCCCCCTACCCTCAAAGGCGTGTGAACGGCCCCTTAACCCAATTATGTATTTGTGTATTACAGGTGAACCCCAACATAAAATTTGAAGTATTTATTCACAAAGTGGACGGAATATCAGATGATCACAAAATAGGTTCGTAAAAAAAGTTATTATATATCTTTTTCACAATTTTTTAAAATAAAACTGAAAATATGATATATTTTCTTCGCAGATAGTCAGTATTTTATGTTTCATGAAATAGCTTCTTTTAATATGCATGTCAAACACAGAAAATACAGCTCAGTATTTCTAAATTTTATATGAAATTTTATCAACATTACTGCATTCACTAGATATCCAAAGAGATATACATCAGCGTGCAAATGACGAGCTAGCGGATGCTGGATTAGAAAGTTTATTTTTAAGGTTTGATTTTCGCATATGAAATTATTGTAGTTCTTTTATTTTTGAACTAAATCCCGTGTTATCCCGTTTTACACCTCTTTCTTGTTCCCAGTTGCCATGTCCGAGCATTTAATTAAATTGTCATTCACTAACAAATAAATGTAAACATTAAGTCTAAACTTTTCAGATATTCCCTTTCTTTCAGTTTTTATCTAACTAGCATTTACGACCACTCGATTTTTGAGGTACTATACGTATATGCCGTTTTTTTTTAGCTTTTTCTCTGAAATCTGCATGAATACAGTCCTTCGGCACCATTTTCTATAACGCAAGTTAACCTATTTACTTTTTTAGGCGTTTAGCAAAGTTGTCCAAAAATTAATCCCACAATTGGCCACGCTAGAAAACTTGTTAGATATTCTCATTTCGGTGAGTGAATATTTTCTCAGTTGTCTAGTGTGGTCGTAAGGGCCAAAAAGGCCGATCGCGATTCCACAACGCGGTGCGAATTTTGAGTTTTCACATTCACACGAATGTTCTCTTGCGAGCAATACTGTCGCATAATACTGCAACTTTAACTCGAAGATTGCAGCAAGCAATTTGCGACTCATACTGACAAACTTCAAGATGAAATTCTCAATAAGATTTGTAAACAAAACCTGAGGTTGATTATTTCAAAAAATGAAGCTCCATACGAGAAGCAGGCTTAACTGTATCATGTGAATTGTGACTCTACAAGATAAATTGTGAATTGCTTTCTGTGTCGTGTTAATATCATATTTGTAAATCATGTTTGTAATAAAATGTTTTATATTAAGAATCGCACAAGTTACATTCCAAACCTATTTTCATAATTATTGCAGAGATCTGGTATAGAAAAGGCATTTTTGTTTGATGTTGTTAGTAAAATTTACATCGCAACGGACAGGTAAACAAAATACATTTGGCCAAAATAGTTACTATTTGTTTATCGCCATTTTGCAATTTTTTTTCTGTCTATATTTTAGCTCTCCAGTCGACATGCAGTCGTATGAATTATGTTGTGACATGATTGATGTCGTTATTGACATTTCATGTATTTATGGGTAAAAAGTTATATTTATTTGTCATCTATTGGTTCGCTCTTTGTATATTGATGGAAAGCTGATTCAACAGGTTAAAGGAAGACGGTGAAGGAAGTGCTTACGATCAAGAAACTTTATCAACAATAAAAATGAACAATACAACGGTCTTGTATTTACGTGAAGTAAACAAGTATGTTTTAATTTTGAAATAATAAAAATTAATAAGTTTTGAGCTGAAAGAATAGAAGACCAATGGACCTTTAACCTTATAGACAAAATTTCAAAAAATTTTGAACAAGGAAAATCTTTTACCACAGCCTGAAAGAGCATCCTGAATTTAGTAAAACCGTGCCAAGTTTGGATGCGAAATGTTGTAAAATAAGGAAAATATAGCCGTGCAAAGTTGGCAAATTTTGTATATTGGTATCAATTTCCCGCACGTAATAGAAAAATATACAAAATTTGCCAACTTTGCACAGCTGTATTTTCCTTATTTTACAACATTTGGCATCCAAACTTGGCAGTTTTACTAAATTTAGGATGCTCTTTCAGGCTGTGGTGAAAGATTTTCCTAGTTCAAAATTTTTTGAAATTTTGTCTATAAGGTTAAATGTCCATTGACTGTAAATTATGACCAGCGACCAATGATAACCGTTGGAGATATTAAGAGATATATTTCAAAAAAATGGTATCATTCCATTTCAATAAAATTTTGAGCCATTGCATTTTAACATATTCTTATATTTTTGGTTTGACTTTGTTTATTTGTTTGCTTTTATTTTAGGTTTTTGGCATTGGTGTGTATTTTAAGGGATGACAATTTTGATAAACGAGGTTTAATAGATTATAATTTTCTTTGCTTCAGACAAGCTATACAAGAGGTATGTATTTTCAAAATAATAAAGTTTTTGGGTTCAAAGCAACCCGGGGGACTGACTCCTTCCCCCATCATGCCTGCTTTCCACAACCCAGTCCTCCAGTCTAGTGTCTTCTTCATGAGATTCACAATTTTGACGTTTGTTTTCCGTATTTAGGTGTTTGAGGTCCGCAACAATAGTCTTGAAGGAGCTGGTACCGAGTCTGCTGCGCGGGTGAATGGCGGGACAAACGCGCACAAAACTCGAGACGATTCTGTGGTAGTATGAGCTTCGTTTTCCTGCATAATTGAATCAATGTATACTGGCTATGTTTCTTTGAAAGTTTGCTAGGAACCTATCCAGCATCTCTGATTTGTACTGGAAACTTGACACCGTGTGCACATGCAGCTGGACTTTGGGAAATGATCAGCTGTTCTTTTCAATGATTAGCACGCACGCATGGTTTTTGTACTAAATAAGTTGTTAAACAACTGTACTCATGGCAACTGGTTATGCTATGCCAACCTGAAATTAGACGTTGAAAGATTCAAAGCATTGAATGCAACGTAATCACAAAAAAATATCTGGATGAACTGTTTAATGATTTATAATGATAAGCAGCTTTAATGGAACTCACAAAATGGTTGGAATATTTGTACAAAATTGTTGCAATTTATGAATAATTTTGCACCTCTGTTGCAAAGTGTAAATAAATACTCTGGTTTCTCTCGCATGCGTTGGCTTTCGACTGCATGCAATATTAAATAAGTCTTTTTCTGAATGCAAATAGTTAAGGATTTGTTCGCCTTTGTCCACAAACAAAAACTTTTGCATCATGTGTTTTGCGCGAAACAATCTGAACTCATATTCCAGTTTTAAACAGAGTTCAGGGTAATCTGCTCTCGTTAGCAGCGGTACACTTTCTTTTGAAAATTCATGTAATACTTCCACAAACATACTCTCTTTCCATGGTTCTTCCACGTTGTAGGGCTGTTCTGAATTGTGCGACTGCCGTTCGCTCTTTTTATCACTTCAAAACAGGTTCTTTTCAAAGTAAATATCCAGTCAGATCCATGTATACTTACACTGAACGAGGAGGACACGGTACCGACGAGTATAGGGGATTTTTTTGTAAGTTTCGTTTTGACAAATCTGTAATGTAATAATGTATCAGTGTTGACCATGTTGACAAATGTAAACAATCTTGAGAACATAGTTGTGGTGCGATGTTTATGAGCCTCAAGAGCAAATTGCCTTGTTCAAATACGTGCAAGAATTGTAATTTATTTCATCTAAACACCGAAATACAAAACGTGAAAGATTGAAATTTAGTATTGTTTCCTCATTTGGTTGCAGTGTGCCAGTTGACTGTATTTTTGTTGTTGTTCTTTGTCCAATGCCAGACCATTTCTCTTGTTAAGAAGAGAACTTGTCCGACACAGGGTTGAGTAGCTGTACTCTCAGCCTGATAAGCAAACTTGTCTTGCATTATCCAAAAAATGTAGCTCTAGTGTGCTAAATGCATCACTGCTCTATTTGGTCAGCCAATAATTAGTGGAATTGATACTTTTTATTACTTTAGCTGATTCAAATGGATTTATTTCACCAATGCATGATATACCATTGTATGCAGATGGTCAGGTAAGAACAATGACAGGCAAGTTCGCCAGCAGCTGCATGCTCAAAATTTGCTGTGACCGAAGAATTTAGAGCTGGTGTTTGTGATTTCGAGGGTTAATATTTTGTTCATTCTCTTGTTTTTGCAAGCATTTGCAAATGGTATAACTTGCAGTGTTTTCATGTAGAATAAAACCTTTAACATGGTGGTTGAAATTCCAAGATGGAGCAATGCAAAGATGGAGGTATTGTTAAGATTCGTATGGAAAAAACTAGCAGCTGTTTTTATTATTCTGCAAAAGCAATTTACATTTAAAGATATATTGGCATGTTATATATTCTTCTTTTAGATCAATCTGGCTGCACCTTTAAACCCAATCAAACAAGATATCAAAAAAGGCAAATTAAGATATGTTAGTAACATTTTTCCTTACCACGGCTATATATGGAATTATGGAGCATTCCCTCAGGTACCACGGTATTACTGTGTATTTGGACAGAAAAAATAACTTCAAGTCTTCTATACTGTCATTCTAATTGAAGTGTTTATGAAATATAGCCATAATATATTTCTTCTCCCCGATCAATTAATTTGTGCAAGTTTCTCAAAAAATTGTCAACTTCCTGTTTGTATGAATCAACCAATGGCTTTGTATTTCAGTGACTGATTGACCAATTGGGAAGAACCATGCTCATGAACAGGAAGTTGACAAAATTTTTCAGAAACTTGCACAAATCAATTGATCAGGGTGGGAAAATGTATTGTGGCTATATTTCATGGACACTTCAGTTAGAATGACAGTAGAAACACTATTGCTGGCTAGGCTGGGGCGGTTTTTCGGTTTACCGAAAAAGTTCGGTCTTTTTTTGAAACCGGTTTTTCGGTTTTGTCAAAATCAAAAAACCGAAAAATCGAAAACTGAACAAGACACGACCAAAACCGGAAAAAGTACGGAAAACTGGGCGATGCTACAGGAATTTATGGAATTCTAAGCACAATTAAAACAGACAAAGTTCACATGCTTACGGTCCTTGCCGAAAACTTGTAATTGGTTTCTTTTAACATCGTCTTGGATTTTGTATTTTGTAAATTTGTAGTTGTAAATTTGATATAAAACATCTAAAACTAAAATTCTTTACATAAGAAAAGGTCATATAAACATGTGCTTCCACTATAAATATATGTGTGTTATTTTTAGATAAAAACCGGTTTTTCGGTTTTTTTCGGGTTTTTCTGGACGGTTTTTGGTTTCAGTTTTTTCCAAGAATCACCCCAGCCTATTGCTGGCACACACTACTTATGTATTTTATCCTGTCTAATGCTGAATAACTTTACTTCTCAGAGTTAGTGTAATGGGTCAAATGGTTAAAATACTATGAACATGTACAATCCCTGACCTCATTATATTGTTCAATGTCTCTAGACTTGGGAAGATCCTTCTGTAGTTGACAGTAACACTGGGTGTAAAGGAGATGGAGACCCCATCGATGTTTGTGAAATTGGAACCATGGTAAGGCCATAAGTTGTTTTCAATCTTGTGATTGTCGGATTTCAAGTCACAAACAACTGTGCCGGTATCAATAATAGGTATTTAGACCTTGTAATTTGAATTTAAAGATAGTTTAAAACACAGAGAAAGATGCTCTTTGCCAGATGATTAGTAAAAGGCCAAACAGTAGACTTGTTACAAGTCAAATCCTAGAACACACCAGCAGCAAGCTAGAAGTGACTAAGCGCAGTGAGGTCACAAAAGCAAGGGAATTGAAAAGGAGTGCGCGGAAGACGAGGTGAGAGATCGAGCAAGACTTTCTACATGCTCCATTTCAGTTCTCTTGTTTTTGTGACCTCATTGCATTTGGTCCCTTATTGCTTGCTCAATGTTTACTCTAATAGTCAACTTTTAGCTAGTCTAGCTAAATAGTAACTATGGAATTTCCCTAGATTGCAAAACGAGGTGAAGTTAAGCAGGTAAAAGTACTTGGTATCATGGCTTTGATCGATGAAGGCGAAACGGATTGGAAAGTTCTTGCTATTGATGTGAAAGATCCTTTAGCTTCACAACTAAATGGTTAGGTTTTATCCTGTGATTTATATTACGCTAGATTACACTTGAAACTGTGAAAACCCAGCTACTTAAAGTAATATGTGAATGGATTCTCCTTCACTAGATATCAGCGATGTTGATGAACACATGCCAGGACTTTTAAAGGTTTACAATACAATTATTTGATGCTTTTACAATTTTTTCCCCATTAAAAATAATATGAGAAAATCTACTATCAACCTTGTACCTCGGGTTCTCCCCCCCCATTTTCGCGCAAATGGGGGCGGAAACCCGAGGTACGAGGTTGATCTACGACAGTATCTATGTATATTTTGATTTTGAATTGGAGGGTAGTGTGTGTACTGCAATGTATCTCAATTTCAGGCTACCCATGAATGGTTCAAGATCTACAAAGTTCCCACAGGCAAACCAGAAAATCAGTTTGCATTCAATGGTCAAGCCAAAGACAAGGTTTTGTTCATTTCTTTGTTCATTTATTGTGATTTTAATAATTCTTGGTTGGTTGGATGCTGCCTTTGTTGCTGTTTTTCTTAGCATAGTTTTTTGTCATAAAGTTACATCTAATTTATTCATGTTCATACCATTTTGTTGTAATGTTTATCACTTTCAGGCCTTTGCATTGCAAGTTATCACAGAATGTAACAAACATTGGTCGACGATGATGGGAAGTAATGCAGCTAGCAAAGACATAAGCCGGTAAGAAGACTTGAACAATCCCTGACCTTAATATAGGGACTGTGAGTTAGTGAATATGAAGTTTTTGCATAAGAAGGTATATTACTATTCTTTTTAAAATGATTGAAATATTTCAAATACATAAAATCCTTGACTATACAGTTTGAGGATTTAGATTGTATTGTAGGCCTGTATTTCAAGAAGTGACCAATTAGTGCATCGTAATAATCTTAATATTTTAGATCGAACACCACTCTGAACAATTCTAGTTCCATTACAACTGAGGATGCAAAGCAAACTGTTGAACAGGTTGAGTTGATGTTTTGTTAGGTTTCAGCTGTTATTGGTATTTCATATGACTTAAAATGGATACCAAATCCTTTATTTATTTGCAAAGCTTGTAGATGTCTAAGAAATTTCATGAAGAAAGCTTGTAGATGTCTAAGAAGATCCATTCTACAGGTAGAATGTTAGTGACAAATCGTTTTGTTGTAGGTTCCAGCTGCTGGCAGTCCTGGTGCAGTGTGCCCGGATGGTAAGTACTTCTTGATAAGAGAGAGAAAAATTTTGCAAATATCAATGTCAGGCATTGTATTTTTGCTTTTGTCTTATGTAGTTGGCAAGTGGCATTATGTGAAGCAAAGTTAGATTATCTGTCATCCTGGGTGTGAAGAAATGTTGGAAGTAATGATTTATTCCATGTGGAATTCTGAATGATAATAAATTGTGTAAAACATAATTGTTTGACATAAGGCAAAGTCATTGCGTGGAGATACGGTTTGATAACTTGACCGAAGTCTTTGTTTTATCTTTTGTGCGTCAAATGGACTGGAAATTGAAATGTGGAGAGTTTAACTTTGTGCACATTCTGCAAAAAATGTTAATGTCGTAATTTTCATCAACTTTCGTCTTCCGTCGTGGCTGGTCGTGGCCCAGTTTCTCTAATATCTGTGCCCTTTGACGTCATGAATGTGACGTCACTTGACCGTCCTATCCTGCGAGCCCACTGTGCGAGCCCGTGGAGCCCACTGGTGGAGCCATTCCATTCTATTCCACTGATCCATTCCGCGAAAAAATCCTGGGACTAGGCTTGGCTGTCCCATGGTGCATTGTGGGTGTCAACACGTTTTCGTTGCGAAAACTTTACAAATTTGAAAGAAAGTAGTGAAAAAACCACGTTTATATCAAATATTCTGACGACAAGAACAAGTTTAAACAGTTAGTAGCCGACGGAGGGCTAAGAATGCCTCAAAAAGCGTACGGTTCGGGCGCGAATGCCGTGCCAATGGGCAAGTTACATCCTGTTTTAGCTGCAAAACGACAGTCGAGCGACGATGGCAGCCGAAGTAGTGGACAAATGCCTCCCTTACCTTCGGTAAATTATGGCCCACCGGCTCCCTATCAACCTCTCCCGCCGCCTGCCATGCCAATGACTGCTCAATCTAGACCACCTTTGCCCCAACAACCCTACTCTGATGTGAACAGCGGCGCCTCAAAAAGAAGCAGTGAATATGCAGGTGAAATATTGTTTTGTAGTTTTCTGAGAATAGATAAAAGTTTACTTCTTATTCATGTGTTCGAATTTAATGAAACTTTGACTGTTTTGTATTTCTAGTCGTACATTTATCCTATCTTACCAAATTTTGCATACTTAACCTAATTTGAAAATCTGGTTTTCTACCATCCCATCATTCACGTGGACATGTACCGTTCGGTGACTATCAATTTAGATTTTTAGGTACAGAGTGTGATTTCGTGCGGGGAACTATGGGCTGTGCCTGTAATATACAATCAACGAGAAAGTGTTTATTGCGGGTGTTTGAAATACTGAAAAGTTTGTTGAAAAATGAGGTGCTAGCCGAGTTTTTTTACCAACTTTAAGGTGTTTTGGACACAGGTAATAAACTATTTTTAATTTTATTGTATTGCTTCTCAAACATGATGGGCGTTTATTACCGGCTTATCAAGACTACGATAGGGTGCTGATTTCCTTTGTATTTTGCTTGTGAACTATGGTTGAGTTTGAGAAGTGTTATGTCATAAGTACTTTTTAAGGATTTTCCTAGTTTGCAATTGAAGTTTCTTCAACATGGTGAAATTAGAGTTTCCCGCTGGCTGAAGCATAAAAGAAGCAGGAAACAGATTTCTCATGCTGGGGAGCCTGGGACGAGGCACATGTCTGTCTTAGAGACATGCTCAGTTAGTGTTGCAGTTTTTGTCTGTTGCTGCCTTAGTGCAAGCTCCCTCCCACCCACCCACCCAGTGAGAACTACATATGGACAGTGATTATGGATGGCAGTAGTGATATTTTTGGGCAGTAGGCAGTACAGTGTGAAACTTATTGTAATGTAGTGTTGTGTTAATAAAGGCACTGCTGCACTTGCAGTAGTAGGCATCTCAGCAACCCAGCATGAGAAATCCCTTTGTTCTTTCATTCTCTGCTTGGAAAGAGTCGTGCACAGCCTGTTTGCTCTCATCAGGCTCACACTCACCTATGTGTGCATTTCGTTTGAAGGAAGCATAGAACAAAAAGCAGCGCATTTAAACTTCACCGTAAAAGCTCTATTAAGCCCCCCTCTTTTAAGCCCCTCCCCTAACAATACTTGCTTGAATTGGCAGTAAAAATACGTAATTTGTTATAAGAAAAGAAATGTTTAACTATTGACACTTTATCTTTTATTAAAAATTAGTATTATACAGATCTGAGAACAGTAGCTGTATTTCATTGTTTTGCATTAAGCCTCTCTCTCTATTTAGCCCCCCTGTTGTAGGTTAAAAAATTAAATAAGCCCCCCGGGGGCTTATTGGAGCTTTTACGGTAGTCAAGTCCTCAAACTGTGTATTGAGTGGCCATGTCCTCACCATATAGAAGCTTACATGAACATAAACAAAAAATTGAATATAATCTACTATTCTAGCTATTTCCCTGTGTTGAAGTAATACAATTGTAATATTTAATAGGAGCTATGGGTGAGAGAAAGAAGAAGAAACGTAGTAGATGGCAAAGTGAAGAGAAAAAAATGATTATACCAGGAATGCCGATGTGCCTACCAACTGGAATGACTGAAGAACAACGAACTACATACATCAGTAAGTCATTTGGACATTAGCTGTTTTTAAGTGTTCAGATCAGATTGGTTTGAGCACTGGATCTCCATTCCTTCTAATGACACATTTCATGTCCCTGACAATAAAGCCCTGCTCAGGCAAGCAATTTTTGCATCACATGTTTTTCTGGCTTGTTTGTGTATTGAAAAGTGACGAGTATTTCCTTGCCAAGGAAGCCTTGCTCAACATCTAATCCAAGTACACTTATCAGCAAGGTAACTTTATGTATATGACCATCAAGGACAACTTGTTCATCATGTGCTCCGGTAAATGAACTGTTTAATTAAGGAAATATTGTAAATAAAATTGCTTGTCTGTAAAAGGTTGAAGCTCTTGCATAGCAATACTCATATATTACATGGTCAGTCTATTAAGTGGAAATTAATTATCCCATTATGTAGGATAATGGCAGACAATTTTACTCATCAGGTTAAGATTGTTGCCACTTCGTGCGTTAGCTAAATTGGTTAATTTCCTGAAATTGTTGTATCCCTTTTATTTTTTGCTTCCAGCACACTTGAGGATAGAAGAAATTAGTAGGAGATTAAGAACTGGAGACTTGGGAATTCCTGACAATCCAGAAGATAGGTACATGCTCTATTAGTCATCGTAAAAGATATGTGGATTCTATTGGTCACCATAATATAAACATCTTTACTGAAGTCTCTTGACACCAAACAACTCTATGGATATCATAAAGAAGCACCATTTAATATCATTACTACATGTTTATGTTTTAAAAATTGTTTACCACTGAATCATGGTTTATTGCTAGTTTGTGTGCATTAATAATGAGTTTATGTGCACTAAGTTTGTGTTGCCTTGACAAATGCTAGGTCTTGTCAACGAAGGTGTACATTTGTTTAAAACATGTATTTTGCTCATATCATGGTGGTAATTCTAAGTTAGTTTTATATCCTGCAATTTTCTTTTAGGTCTCCATCGCCAGAACCTATATATAATTCTGAAGGAAAAAGACTGAACACTCGAGACTTCAGAGTACGTAAGAAGCTTGAGGAAGAGAGACATGCTTTGGTTCAAGATGCAATGAAAGCCAATCCAGAGTACAAACCTCCAGCCGACTATAAGTGAGTTTGTTATTTTAATGTTTTTTTGTTTATTCGTCATGTGTGTCTCTTTATTGGCAGAAGGAAATGGTGTGGAAGCTTGACCAAAATTCAATATATTTCTGTTTTTGTTCGATTTATTATCCTCTTGGTCTCTGGATATGTTGTGTTCTTTGTATCATAACACATTCTTCAATAAAAATGTTTTGTTTTGCAATACATGCAAATAATTTGAAATTCTTGCATAAATTAGCATCTGGTTTTTACCCCCTGCATATTGTAGAATCTAGCTTTTCTTTTATAATTTAGGCCACCAGCAACTCGTATCCAAGAAAAAGTTTTTATACCCCAGGATGATCATCCACATGTTAACTTTATCGGCTTGTTAATTGGGCCAAGGTAGGTTTTAACATATATGGACCAGAAACATCTTCATGTTTTGTGTTTAATATGCTTTGATTATATTATTTTTCAGGGGGAATACACTTAAGAAAACTGAAAAAGAAGTGAGTAGTAGGATATGTTGTATATTATTGTATTGTATTCCTTCTCTCTTAAAACATTTTCACATTTTTGAGATATATTTGAGGTAAAAGTGTTTTTGCTGAAACTTTTTTCAGACAAATTGTAAAATAATGATTCGTGGAAAAGGTTCTGTAAAAGACGGAAAGGTCAGTAATTTTGTTCATGTGTAAAAGATTTAAAATTTTATGTTTACCCGTTTCAGAAAATCACAATGCAAATTGCACATAAGAATGTTTGGAAAATGGTTGTAAATAGTCCAATATTATATTTTGAAATTAGTTCTATTCACTAATTGTGCCATAGTACTGTACAACAAACACAGAAAAACTTTGTTTAATTTGATGATCATGTACCATAGTTAGTTTTTCTTTCAAACAGTGTGCTGTCATATGTATCACATGATGGCTAATGGCCTTGCACTATTGTTTGCATTTTACATTGCAGGGCCGTAAAGATGGTCAGCTTCTTCCTGGAGAAGATGAAATACTGCATGCTTTAATTACAGGACAGAATCATGAATCTGTCAAGAAATGTGTGGATCTGGTAAGACTCATATATATCCATAGCTTAAATAAAATTCTTCCAAAATTCTTTAAAAATTTATGAGCAATATACACAGGAATTTCATGACCCAAAGCGAATCTATATGTGTGATATAGATTTGCTCTAAATTTCTTTTTTAATTTTTTGAGTGTTGATAGCATCAAGTTTCAAAATTCTAAGACCAATAAGCATACAAAATCATGAACTTTTCAGATCAAAACAATTATTAAGCAAGGTGTGGATGCCCCTGAAGGCGAGAACAGTTTAAAGAAGCTTCAACTGCGCGAACTAGCTGCTCTCAATGGCACGCTTCGTGATGAAGAGATTATAAGATGTCGAAATTGCGGTTCATCTGAACATAAACATTGGGAATGCCCTGAGCAGCCGAACTTCACTGCCACATTGACCTGTACGAAATGTGGTTCCAGTGGTCACATTGCTATGGATTGTACACAGACAGCTGCAGCGTAAGTATTCATTCTAGATGTTAAATAAATTGAGAGTGCTTGTGTTTTTAATCGAGGTTAGGCGAATTGTATATATTTATAATATTTGCATCATTTAAAGAAGAACTTGAAATATATCTTGTCATTCAAAAACATTGTCTTCATAGGTTTAGGGGCTGATATATTTCAAATAAACACAAGAATTTTAAAGTTATCTTTTTGATTCTAACTTGTCCATGTGATGGCTTATTTAAACAATGAAGATGAAGTTTTTGCATATGAAGATATATTGCAATTCTTCTGTGAATGACTTAGTATAATAAATATGTACAATCCCTGAACTTGATTGAAAGTTCCTTTGAAGCTTTCATGATATGTACTAAGATCTTATTTTTACACAGGATTACTAACATTTTATCTGCAACACCACAGGATAATGCGAAGATGGACAGTGAGGTATTGTATGTATGCCACAAAAACTGTGGGCTGTATGCCGAACAAGAAGGTGTTTGATAAAAACAAGACTCAAAATAACAGTTGGCTATTTATCAGTAGAAATGTCAGTACAAATCAATGTCACTGGGAATCAAATGATTTTTAACACTCTGCCTTGTTCTAACCTGTCCACCAGCAATCCATATTTTGTTATCCTGACATTGGCCTGGCTGTTGTTATTTTGAGTCCCGCATTTTGTTTACAGTTTAGTAAATTTGTATTTTTCGTTCCAGTATATGTCATTGATGGCAGAACTTGGCGAAGGGCCAATAGAAGGGGGACCCCCTGCTCCTCAAGGACCTCCCCCTGGTGGCCCACCTCCACAACAGGGAGGTGTTCCTCCATCAGGGGGTCCACCAAGGCCAATGCCTATGCAAGGACCCGGGCCTATGATGGGTGGCAACCCACCTGTGCGACCACCACCTGGAGGAAAACCACCAGGACCCCCTATGGGAAGATATGTAAGTAATACGTTTATCAAAGAGAAATAGTTCTTGAGTTTGAGTTTTGGCAACAGGCTTGTACTTTAATTTTTCTCAACTGCTTCTGTTTTGATCGTAAGACATTCATGTTGTTGATGTACTAGTTGGTTTTTGCACATTCTGGTTTTTTAAAAACCTGTTAAATTTGTTTTTAGGGTGGATACCCAGACGGTGGTGGAATGCCACCATGGAATCCTGGGAGAGGCAATGCTCCGAAGCCACTCATGAGCTCACCAGTACCTCCACCTAGAGAGATGTCAAACAGGGCCCCCCCTCCCCCAGACAATCAACACCCACAACACTGGAATGAGCCTTCACCTGGAGGGTTTGGAGTTCCTCCATTTGGCATGCAAGGTAATGAAAACGTGATTATCACATAACTGGTTGCCGTTTTCTTGGTGTTTTTACTAATATTATGTACATGTCAGGCCCCCCACAACACGGACCACCAATGCCAGGTCATCCCCAGGGTAATGTCCCCCCTCCTCCTGGAGGGCCATCACCTGGACAGCAAAATTCAGGGCCACCGCCACCCCCTCCTCCTGTTCAAAACGCTGCTCCACTTCCACCATGGCAAGGTCAGTCTAGTCTGTACTCAAAATCTCATTCATTCATTGTATCAAGGTCAAGGATTGTACATATTTATGATATTTTAGTCATTTAAGGAAGAATTATATATCTTCAAAATATTTGTCTTCGTTGATTTGAAGTGCCTGTATCATGGACAGAGACTGCACTAGTGGATTAAACATATTTACACATTTATAATAGTTGATGTAAAAACTCCATTTTCATTGAGTTGAAGGGTCTGTATCAGAATTCATGTTAAATGAGTCATTCAAATCTTCTTTAATATTTCTGAAGATTTTAATTCTTTTGTTTAGATCCTTGGCAAGCATATGGTTTCACTCCTGCTCCCCCGGGGTATCCTGCATATTCTAGTCAACCCCCACCTCCTCCACCCCCTCCAGCCTCGACCGAATCTCAACCAGCTCCTCCTCCTTGGGTAAGTCTTAATGTCATCTAAGTTTTCCACTTATGAATGATACAAATTTCAATCACCATATTTATTGTATGAGCTGGTCCCCTTTATTACATAATCAGAGATAAGAGATGAAGCAAGTGAAAAACACTACTGAACTCTGTGTACTTCCTGGAACTGGAACCAGAGTTTGGTCTTGTGAGCTTTGTAATTGGTTGAAACCATTTTAATGAAAAAGGCGGGAACCGTGCCGGGAAAGGACTGAGGAGAGTTTCAATGAATGGCAAATCCGAAACTTACATTTTTGCACAAAAAGCAAGAAAAATTGATTTTCTAAGCGAATAAATCGATTTTAGAAACTTAAACTTTCCTTTTTGAATTGTTTTGAATGTTTTACATTGGCTACGAGCAAAAACTGTTGGGATTTCAGCTTTGTTTTTCACATATTTTCATTTAACTGCAATAACGCCGGAGAGAGCTTCGCTTTTCAGTTCTCAACAATATTGGTTTAAAAGCTATGAATGCTGTTCAACCTTGTTTGTTCATAAAGGTGAGTATCGTTGGGTGTTGAAAGCCTTTAATTTTGTGAAAACAAAGCTATTTTTGCCTGAAATGAGCTTTCAGTTATATTTCTTCTGTTCTTTGCTCTCAATGCCGGCTGGTGTTTCGGTTCAAAGATGGCGGCTAAGTTATGCTCTCAGTTATTTTAGAGTCCAGTGGTTTAGACAAATACTACTTGAGAAATTTGTTCCTCGCCACATACTGTGTATATATACATTATATTACATAGGGCCAAAAAACGGGTTAAAAAAGGGGTTAAAAATGAAAAACAAGGGTTAAAAAATGAAAAACTGAGTTTTAAATACTACTGTAGTAGATTTTCACGTGATTTCAAAGACATCTTTATTGCAACTATTTGTAATAAATTATGTATTACCTAAGTTAGAATTGTTAATAATCGTTGTTCTGTTTACTTACTAGGCCCAGGCCCTGATGGCTGCATCGCAACCACCACCGCCGCCACCACCAAACTGAAAGTGAAGAGACGGAAGTATAATGAATTAATGACATATCATTTTGCTCTGGGGAGGACTACCCTCCTACATGCATTGCATAACTTTTGTTCCATACATCAGAGGGTGGTCATTGGTTGCTTGAGTACTTTTATCCAAATAGCTTCATACCAATACCTATGCTAGTGACCACGAAGTTTAGCGTCCACAATTTGTGTATTATTATCCAATTGGATTTTCATACCACAGGGGCATATGTTCCGTGTGTATTTTTAGCCGATGGGGCTTCATACTGATTATGGTGATTAGCTATAAAATGTGTTGATTATTACCCGGTGGACTTTCTTACCACGAGAGCAGTTGCTCCGTGAGTGTCATTTATCCGATCGAGCTTTCATATCTATACTAGTCAATGTGATAATCAGCTAAACACGTCCATTATTGGAGCCGAGTGTTATTAAACTGGAAGTCGATCATTGGGAAAAAATTTGTGTCTTTCACATTTGGGAACGACCGTCAGTAAGGGGACTGAAACTGATGCACAAGTATGCCTTCGATTTCTGCCATTTTTGGCTTCACTTTTTGTGCCGCAGTTAACCTTCCATGTTGACATAGAGTTCACTGATCGCCTTTGCCACGGAGAAAACGTTTGTATGCTAAGTTCTCCATCACGCCTGGCTTTGGTAAAACGATCGCCGTTGTCGTACTCCAATTATGTATTGAGGTCAGTGTTCTTGATCAAAGTTAGCACTCCAGTTATCATGAATTTCAGTGCCTTATGATGCCAAGTTGCCGTTCAAATATGTATTGAGCTCAGTGTTCTTCATCCCTTCACTCCAAATATGAATTGAGCTCAGTGTGATGATAAACAATGTTCTTTAATCAATCAAGTGTCAGTTTTCTCGGATAATTCATTTCCGGTGCTCTAGTCATTCAATGTCGAGACATCAAACTGTTGACAGTTTTCGATTGATAACTGCCCAAGGGAAGCTGCCAGTGCATTTTATATACATGGAAAGTGACACCAATGAACCGCCCTATCGTCTTTCGAGCGAAGCCACTTCGATTGTTGAAAATTGCTCAAAATCAAGTCCGTATTCGAAGACTGGTAAGTTCGGGCCCAATTCGCAACTTTGTGACTTCTGACTTGAAAAGTCGCTATTTTTGAACTGATTGAAACAGCAATATGCACTTACACGGAGTTGAGGCAGTGCCTTGCGAAACAAAGCAGTGCTGGTCTATATTGTATTGTCACGTCTCTGTTTTGCTAAATTTGCAAAGAAGAGCATTGTATGCCTGTTTCGGTGTCACTAAACTGTTGTAGTATAAATTCGGACTAGTCAGAAATGCTGTTCTGTTTCAATCAAGTTGTAATTCGACAAATTCTGCCAAGTTTAGGACGTAAATTGTCTGCTATTCGCACTTTAGTGCCGGCAACGTTTCATGGAATATCGCCATTTTTGCACCGCATTTGACAGCTTTTATAGCGAATTTTACGCGAATATTTCGACGTTGTCTAAGCTAAGCTGTCCTATTAGATACATTGGCAGGTCTTATGGTAAGCAGAGGTTTTTTCGTGCCTTTAATTTGCCAAATATTGCCAAGTTGTTACGACATAAATTGTAATGGCTGTCTGTGTTGTTGTTTGGATACTTATAGAATATTGTTTGTTGCAATTTAGTACCATGCTCGTTTACTGTGATAGAATTATAACCAGTGGTGGTCATTTAATGACTTAGAATTTGAAAATGCAGTTTTACAGTGAAGGGAACGTTGTCAATAAACTTACTCCTAATCAAAGCCTGGTTCACACTGGTTGTAAAAATCAGGGCTTTCCATTGTCTGCGGTCATTCGTGTGCAAAACCTTTTGTCTGTCAGAAGAAAATACAATAGATCGCTGATGAATTACGACCAGTGTGAACCAGGCTTAAAATGTTGTCGGTTATTAAAAAACTATTGCTGTGTCTACCATTTTATTAAAAGCATCTTTGTGCATTTTTGAATGGTCATTTGCTTGGAAATATAATTGGCATGGCACTTATTTGATACTGTGCAATCAAATTTAAACTTGTATATGCTATTGTAGATGTTATTTCATGGCAGAGTGTGAGAACAGCAAAGTTTGCGATATTGAAAATGCCAACGAATCCGGTACTGACCGAGGCTGTGAGATTGGAAATATTGACAAATCTGAGATGGACAAAGTGTGCGAGACTGGAAATATTGACAATACCCTTGATGACGTCCTTGTCACTGCTTTGCGGGAGAATTTTGAAATCAAGAATGGCTACCACATAGACAGGAATGAAATGCTTGAGTTTCTTCGTTCCGTGATCAAAGATCACCCAAAACTGAACTTTGTATTGCAACATCGAGACACAAAGTTGTCCGGACGCATTTACAAAGCTTTTCCAAGAGTGACAACCAAACGTGTAGCCGTACCAAGCCTTCGTGGAAAGAAAATGTATCTTTTATTACTAAGGATCTAGTTATACATCATGGCTAAAAAAATGGAATCCAGTTTATCTCAAAGTAGTTTGATGTATTGCAAATTAGTTGGAAATCACATGGTTGAACTTAAGATATATCATAGCTTATTACTGAAATTTTTTTAAAGCTGTATTTTAAAAAATCAAATTCCGTTCCCGCATTTTTTTCGGGGAGGATGATATTAAACTGAATTTGTAATGCATCAACTTAAGTTGAGATTTGTGTATAAAGTAGGTTTGTTTTTTGAGAAACACTTTTCATTCATACATAGCTTTGAGGAAAAGAACATGAGTGATTTTTCGAAAGTAGTAATAACATTTATGTGTTAATATCCCTCATAACTTTGTGCACGTGGTAATGATGCCTACAAAATGACAATGCAATGTTGAATTGGTTCAGTGATTCCAAGCAAAAGCTGGTTTTGAAATGAAGCATATCATTAACATGTAATAGTTAAGACATAAGAGATAGTCTAAACCTCTGTCATACTTTATTGATGATTAATGATAAGAGCTAAATTTCTCTAGCATTTCTAGGGAAAAAACGTCAGTAATTTTCCCTGCTGAAACAAAGAAAACCAATGCAATTACATTAGTTTCATTGAACTATTGTTCAAGAGATACATTGGCTAAACATCCCTCATTGCTTTTGTTGATGAGGAGCATTTAGCACTAATTATGTCTCACCTAGCATTTATGGAGTAAATAAGTCATTTCTCAACTTGTCCCTCCTAAAACAAAGAAAATCAAGGTAGTTATTATTGTATTAGTATCATGGAAGTGAGGGTAAATTTTGTATTGTATTCGCCTTAACATTGTTGCTAATAGATGGACATACACGAACTTGCGGCGGACCACCAAGAAAACAGGTACTTTTCAGTATGTTTGAGTATTTGCCTTGTAGATAAGACTCTTATTGGTAAAATGTAGTGATTAGACAAGCATTGCATTTTGTATGAATTTGCATTTTTAAAATTGAACTATCAGAATATTGAAATATTGAATGAGATTAAGACTCTAGCCAGTAATCCTGTTTAAAACTCGCAAAAGAATTAGCCATTGTTTCTTTTAATGGTACATTACTCCATTCTTTAATAAAGAGAAAGTCTGATCTGTTTGTCCCCCCAATTTGATTTATGAAAGGGTAATTGTCTGCTGTTCTTATTTCTAGCGTTTTATGCATCTATTTGGTTTCTTAAAATATAAAAAATAGTAAAATCCATATTGTCTGTTGGAGCATTAATAACAATGCAAGAAGAGTGAAATTGCCTTCATTTTTTTACTTGGCTGTCTTACTTATAGTTTGTAAACTTGTGATGAATGTTTTCTTCGATCTTTAAATAATTAGATACTCCACCAAGTGATAATGTTGATCAAGTGGAAGCAACAAAAGGTGGAAAAAATGAACCAGAAGATACTTCAAATAAAGCAACTTCTATAGTTCGGAGCACTAAACGCGAAAGGAAATTTTTAAAAAGTAGGCGGGGTGTTCGAAGTGCATCTATGGTCCATCGTGAACCACTGTTCGAGACATATAAACGAGAAAGTAGTCCGAAAAGTAATCGCAATGCAGGGAGCGTACCACAACTGCAGTCTTACTTAGCAAGATTCAGTGATATGTTAATGTGGTATGTACAATCTCTGACCTTGATGTGGACTTGTGGAATCAATTGAAATGAAGGTTTTCCAGCAGATGTATTGCAGTTCTTCTTAATTATTTGACTCAAATATTTTACGGTTCCACAATCCTTGACTTTGATGTAGACAGTTTGAATCAATGAAGTGAAGTTTTTGTATGAGAATATATATTACAATTCTACCTTAAATGACTGAAATATCATAATATTTATAATCCCTGACCTTGATGTAGATACTCTGTTAATTAATGACGATGAAGTTTTTGTACAACATGGTATGTTAGCTACAATTCTTCTTTAAATGACTCAAATATTGTAAATATGTACAATCCCTGACCTTTTTGCATAAGAAGACATACAAGTCTTCTTGAAACGTCTCAAATAAAGTGAATATCCACAGTCCTTGACCTACTTACTGAACAAGCGTCATTCCTATCGGAATAATACTTCATGTTACAAATATTTTTATTCAAAGGATTAGAGATCATTATGTTTTGGACAAGAATTCGTCAATTCAAGTCAAACATATTGTGGAAGGCATCAAGGCTGAATTCAAAATCAACATCACATACAAGCAATCTCATAAGTTGATATTTGCAATCTTCCCAGGCTCCACTAGCCGTGTGGCTGAGCCCGTGAAGATTGAGGCACACGGTGGTTATTACTCTTATCGTGGAATTGCACCTAGACAACAAAAAAAGCATGAAGGACCAGAGGTAACTATATTCAAAATCTTTACTTAATCCAAAAGGAAGGGTATAAACTACGACAAGTGAAAAGAGCGCCATAAAATTGGTTAACATCTGTTGTCACTATACTTACCCGTATGGATGGTTAGATGCAGATGTGGCTGGGGTCCTGGGGAAAGGTTGCAGAATCCAGGTTACTTGGATTCGGGTCCGAACAAACACGAATATACAGCCAAGTTAAACAAAATTTTAGAAATAACGTCCTGTACTAAGCTGCAAGAATGTTCTAGATTCAGATTAGCTTTCATTCATGGAGTAATTTATGTTAGGAAATGCTAATTATTGTCTTTCCTTTGTTGCATAGGCAATGATTGCTTCCAACTTAGACAGCAGTCCACCTATATCAAGTTCAAAGAAGTTCAACAGTGGTTGTAAAACAGGTGTCCAACCCGCAGAGCATGGGCAAAAACGGGTTATGAGAACCCGGAGACGTTTTATCGAAGCCTGTGCTGTTCTGAAACCTGCGGAAGAAGCTCATCTATCGCCGATAAACTACGATGTTTCTCCGATATCTCCCGAAGTTAGTCCGAGGTATTCTGATGTCTCACCTAGACGTTCCGATAAAGTATATTCGGAAGTTTCTCAAGTTGAACCAAGGTTTTCCTATCTTTCGCCGAGGACTTCCGAGGTAAGACGGAGGTTCTCCGACGTGTCACCGAATATATCTGAGATGGCAGCCATTGAACGCGAAAATAACTGGCGACGAATAGTCGAAGAAATTAAGCAAGAACGAGACCAGGCGATTGTCGAACGAAATCAGGCAATGGTTAGTCTTATGGAAGTTGATCGAGAGCAGACCACGCCTGAAGCCAGCGATGCTTCCCAAATTCAGTCGACATGTGCTGATGTTGTTCCGAGCATTACTCGACTTCCAAAAATTGAGGAAAGAGGAAATCCTGATTGGTTGCGTAGCTTGATCGATCGAAGTAATTCTATTCTTGGGGAGCAAATGTCGGAAAGTAATGCCTATTACTTTCCTGGCTCAACACTCCAAGTTAGTTTATATTCTGCAATATTTGAATTTACTTGCGACACAAAAGAAAGATCGATTCAAAGTGGTCACTCAGCATACAACGTCTGCCAGAAAAAGCAAGTGACTGGCCAGAGTAATGGCGGACAACATGCGTGATGCGATATGCGCGGGACCCTTCTGCATAGATCTTTATACTGTGCTTGCGATATTTCGTTAATATAAACTCTTTCTTCAAACTCAAATTATGTTCAATTACACGCAAAGATATTAAATAAACTACAGTACAATAATTTACATTACAATAATTTACATTATATTATACTACATTAATTTGTTACATTTTTTGCATTACATCGCGTTAATTTATAAATAAATGACATTAGATTACATTAATTACATAATAATGCCATTATGTTCCATGGTATTTCTATAGAGCTGTCGAAGGTTTCTGAGTGAAACACGAAGATATTCCGGCGAAGGTCGAGCATATTCCGGTGAAGGGCGAAGATATTCGGGCGAGTATCTGGACCTAGAACGTTATGAACAACTAAAACAAGAACGAGATGCAATCTGGAAAAACTGGATGGAGAAATTACGAATTGAGAAAGATGACGTCATACAGCAATTAAAACTGGACAAAATGGAGGTCAGTAGGCTACTGTGCAGAATGGTGAATAACAATTTTGTTGAGGATACTTGGCAAAAAATTTCAAACATTTGGCGGCAAAGTTTTTTCATTTAGTAGGTAAATTTGGAGTAAATTTAGGTGGGAAAGTTTTAGTAAATTTTGACCGGGAAATTTGATGAAGTGTTGGTTGGAAGATTACATTTCTTGTTCAAAATTGTCTGCTGTGGAACGAATATTAACCAATGAGATGTTGCGTGTAGTTTAGAAAGCGTTAAAGAGCAGGTGTAATATTCTCAAGCAACGCACTTATTTTAAAAGTACATCAATATAATCAGACTGTTTTTCATTTAGCTATTATTATTAATCTTGTTGCATCGTTTTTTCAGATTATACAGCGAATGGAGTTGGAGAAAAGTGACGCCATCGAATGCGTTGAGGAGAAACTGACCAATCAGATCACAATATTAACGCGAGAAATGCGAGAGCTCAAAGAACTTTTAAACCATACCATGAATGAAAGAACCTTGGCTATTGAGCATGCGCATAAACTAATGGTGAGTTGTCTCATCGTGTCAAGTTGCTTTCGACTTGAGTCAAATAGTATAAGTATGTACAATCCCTGACCTTCAAGTAGACACTTTGAAGTCGTGGAGTTGAAATTTTTTTGAGAAGATTACTGCAAGTTTCTTTCAATGATTCAAATATTAGAGAGTTTGGGAATGCAACGGCAGAAGACGACGGGAACGTATTCATGAATTAATTTTTGCATTATTATTCACAATTAATATATAAATAATTTAAGAGCACACGTTGTGCATACGTTGCCGTTTTCCCAACAACGGCCTTTGAGATGAAATGCCGTTGTTTCGAAAGCGTCATTAATTATTTGCTCCAGGCTTTACGCGGTCGAAGACGTTGTCATGGTCTTCGGCCGTCGCGTTGCCAAACTCTCTATTATAAATGTACAATCAGTGATGTGCAGGGCCGCCCAGAGAGGGGGGAGCGAAAGGGGCAATTTGCCCTGGGACCAGGCCTATGGGGGCCCCCAAATTACTGCAGAAATCTATTTGCATGGGCTTTTTTAGAGGAGGATTGGGGCCCTCGAAGAGAATTTTGCCCCAGGCCCCCCAAATAATCTGGGCTGCCCCGCTGATTTGATGTGGACACTTTAGCAAGCTTTCCATTCTACTTCACTCAGAATCTGGTTGGGGTTGAAAAGCTAAAAGACACTGGCCTGGATAGTTTTCCGTTTGATGTCACCAGTGATCATGTTGTTCATCCACCCAAACACATTAAACAGGTATATTTACATTGTAATTTACGAAGCAAGATTTTTGTTTAAAAGCAGATTCTAAGTTGTATTTATTTCTTTCCAAATAGAAAACTACAGATGAAATTCTAAATATAAAAACTGCGTGTTTTGGCAAAGGCAACAAAAGGTTTGTGTTTTCTCACACGCTTTTTGATTAAAAGTCATGGGACAAACGTCTCAAAGGCTTAGTATTCTTACAACTGGCTCTCCCCCACGCCCCCCTGATCAACGTTGAACATTCGTTCTTGGCTACATTGCATGCGCAATATGATATTCTAAAACAACATTGACTGGGGGAGCGGGGGTAGAATGGGAAAAATAGCTATAACATCCAACATAGCGGGAGTTATCGTGGCTAACTGTAGGTGTCCCCTATACTTTTGAAACTGATTGTAGTATATTTTTTATACATTTCTGCAGAAAGCAATCGATGCCGGCCAAGGTGAAGAAAATACCACGAGTTGACGTGAGTAGTGAATCTGGTAAAATTGATGGTGAGAATGAAAGTGAGACTGTAAGCACGAAATCTAAATTACATTTATTTATTGGTCATGTGTCAACTGACGCGGCGATTGCCGCTGATGATGATACGTCGGCCCATGACGCGGCCGCTGGTCAAGTAACTTCGGCTCAGAGTGAGTTTGCCGTTGCCAACGATACTTCGACTCATAATGGGGTTGCCACTGGTAAAGAGACGGCGGTTAAAAATGAGACATCCGCAGCTCATGATATTGCTCCTGCTGTTGATGAGACTGTGGCTGAAAATGAGGTTGCCGCTGGCAATACGACTGCGACTCAAACTGACGGCTCGGCCGCGGATGAAGAGACTGTGGCTCATCATACACTTACCGCTGATTATAATAATACTGCGGCTGCCGCTGGTCAAGGTGCTTCGGCTAATAATATGTTAGCTGCTAAGGCAGGAGCCAGCGATAATTCAGCGGTTACTGCTTCTCCCACGAATGTGCAAGCGTTATTTGCGTGTGATTCCGCTCATAAGGAATTGGACAAAACCTCACGTGAAACACAAGCTTCTTGTTCTTCCCAGCTTACACACAGTCGCACTCCTCCTCCCGAATACCAAATGTCCAAAGGCCCTACGCAAGAAGCTGTCGATGCTTCTGAAAAACAAACAATGTCTGATACAAATGGCAGTCTATTAAGCTCTCATAGCTGTTCAACAGATATTTCAAGCACAAATTCGAACTTGGAGATGTCGCAAGAAGTTGCTCCATCAATTTCGATGCAAATTGGTGACCAGGCTACCGATTCGAAAATCACACATTCTGAAAACGAGTCGGAGAATTCGGAAAATGGTCAATCCGATTTCTCGTCAAATTCTGAGAAAATATCTTCAGATTTACCAGGGATGATACTGACATCTGTGAGTTCAACTCCGGAAAAACGTCTGTCTTCCGAAAATTCGTCAATTACTTTGTCACCTTTGACAAAAATGTCGGCAACGAATTCAACTGGAATTCTCGAAAAGTATTCTGGTATCTCAAGGTCCGACAATTCTGGAAAACATGTGCTTCCAGTTAATGTTTCCATGACTTCAAATTTCGAAAAGAAAGTTTCAAAATCTGTGGTTACAGAAGCTGAGAAATTTTTCCCTGGCATTCCTAGAACATTATCTGTCTCAGAATTAGTCGCTAGAGAAAATGGTAAAAATTTTGAAAAGTCCGTTAACACGACTTTTTTGAAGTACTTTCCTGAACTTCCAAAAAGTTCCTTTAATTCCCCGCTTACCAACGAATCTAGTAAATATTTCCGAAGCTCCCCAAGAACAGTGGGCTCAGAATCTGTGAAATATATTAGTAATCATGATGAAAATATTGACGAAGTGGAAGTGTCTTCAATTGACTTTTTGAACTCCATGGTCGAAAGTATTGGAAAGTCATCGGTTGGGTGACCTGAAAGAGCTTTCCTATTTCATGGACAAATTATACAAAAGATATATTGCTGATATAGTTGATTTAAAATCTACTGTTTATTGATTTCCCTTTATCTATGAAATATATTTTATGTCTTATCAATTTTTATTCAGAATTGTGAGAAACTGCAGAATGTATTTCGAGCTATCAACCGTATAAAGCTTGCGGTGTTTATTCAACTAAATTCGGTACGTGTTCAGGGATGTTTATATCAAGGTCAGGGATCGTAAATATGTATTATATTTGAACGAAGAAGAATCTTAAATCCTTGAGGATGAAGTTTTTGTTTGAGAAATGCATAGCAGTTCATTCTTCTTTACATTATTCAATGATCATTATTGATCCATTCCATCTTTGATCTTGGTAAAAAAAACTTTAAATCAATGAACATAAACTTTTGCACAGATTTATTGCTATATTTCGTTAGATTATTCCAATATTGTAAACATGTACAATCCCTGACCTTGATACAGAAACACCTCAGGAAAGAAAAACATGCTGCGATAACGCACTTTTTACTCACCTATTCAGAGGTTAAGAATTTGAGAGATCTGAAAATGGGCCATCGTGTTCATTAAGCAAAGACGATTGTGTAAACTTCGCGAATGATGTAAACGTGGAAGGCAATAGCGATAGTATCTAAAGCTTGGTTCTCATATGTCGCCGATGGCCCGATTCATTGTCCTGGATCACTGTTGGGTAAAGTTCTTTGTCTATAGTAAATAATTTCCAGCTTCAATGATCAAGTTCCGAAGTCGCGAAAGCGTCGCCGACCATCGGCGATATATGAGGACCGGGCTTAAAGTAAAGGATTGAAAATTTTCATGTAGAGCTTAAAAGGCTATATAAGATGAAGTAAGGGTTAGATTCATACGAATTACCACTGATCAAGAGTTACATAAATTGCAGGCTTTACTCTCCCCAGTCCGTGAATAAGGAGCATGCTTTTAACAACAATTTAAAGTTATATATCACTTATCAACTTTTGTTTTCTTCACCAACCTGTTCGTTTGTGTACTTTGTATTCCTGTTTTTGTTGACTATTGCAGCTGTTGAAGATGTCAGCTTCGCCATACCACATCTCGTCCTTGCTGGACAAGGTTTGTATGAGAAAATTTGCACGAATGCAGCCATTGTTTTTGTGTTTGAAGAGACCCATCTATCTTAGCTGACACCTTATCAAATGTATAATCCCATGTGTTCTGTTTGAAGTTAAGTAACAGCAGTATACATTTTGGAATAGTGAAGCTTTTTGCTATGGTACTTATGTAAAACTTTGAACATGTATGGTTTTCATGTCAATAGCTTTGCATTTGTATCATGCATCTTAGCCATGTGGCAGAGTATTGAAGAAAAATCATCTGGCATTAGACAAAGTAATATACAGTATATAAGTAGGGTGCACTGCAAGTCAATAAGTAGACTAGTGAAATAGATTGTTAAGTCAATCCAATGACTGGCAACGGTTTCATCCTTGTAAATAAAATTGTTAGGTGTTAGGCAAAATAAAATATGTAAGTGGGATGCCCGCATTGGTGCACTTCCAGTAAATGGGCTGTTGAGAGAAATTGGCAGATGACTTTGTTTAGACTTAATCAAATGAGGATGAGAGTTGACAAAGTTAGTTATGCAAAACTTTGGTTATTTGTTTTTAATGCTGTACCAAGTTTATCAAGAAATTTCTTTATGTTCAAACATAATAAAAACAGTCATAAAACCTTCACTTTTTTCATGTTAAGTTGGAAATTCTCTCTAGAACCATTTCTTGTTTGCAATTTTCTTCAACTTTCATCCTTGTTTGACCCAGGCTGCAAATATCTCACCCTGAAGACTAAACTTGTCTTTCATGGTACCGATTAAAATAGGGGCATTGGCAGTCAATGCATTTACCAAAAACTACACAGATAATTTTTTAACCTATTGACTGGCATAAGTGCTCCCTTGATGCGTAAAATTGTCTGGTTTGAGACCTAGTCAAAAACAAAATATTGTAACATGCTTTGTAAGAAAGGAAATTAGCAAGTGGTCGATTGGTGCAAGCATATACAGTAAAGTGAACATGTTTGTTGTTTTGGTAGATGACATCGACTGATAAAGATTTTCGATTTATGGCAATCAATGATTTGATGGCAGAACTTCAGAAAGATTCGATCAAACTGGATGATGACAGTGAACGCAGGGTGAGATGTTAAACAGCTTAAGATACCCCTGTTTCAGTGTATGGGTACACGTATCGCCATTTTGTTTTGCATGGTCTGCTGATGTTCGCATTTCTACTAGTAATTTTTACCTATTTTTTGGTGGTAAACCAAGGTCTGCTTGTATGGGTATAAATAATTCACCCATTCCCATACACCAGAACAGGGGTATCTTACCCTCTCTATTAGCACATTAAATGGCAAAAGTATAATCATCAAATGGGTTGATTACATTGCAGGGTGTCTTAAACCACTCAAATTCAAATTTGCTGTTTATTCATCCTAAGTGTATTACACTTTTTGCATTTATGCATACACAATTCAAATGCTGTCAAACTACAGTGGTTATATTCGAAACACTGCTCTCCACTTCAATTGTATCATAGCATACCATAGTAGGCTTTGTTGTTCTAAACTCATTAGCTGTATGCTCTTGTGCACACCAAACAAAGACATATACAATATGTTACGTTTAGGTAGAGTTGACGTGAAAAACGGCCCTACTATAAATGACTTGGTTTTGAGACATCATATATGTATAATTATTTTTCAAGGTCGTACAAATGTTATTGAAGCTTTTGGAAGATAAAAATGGTGAAGTTCAGAACCTCACAGTGAAATGGTAAGACTAATTGGCATTCAAATAATGGAACCATTGCACATTGACACCTAAGAGGTTTTCTAATGGAGGTTTTTTGATTATTCATCATTGTAGCTTAGGTCCTTTGGTTGGCAAAGTGAAAGAATATCATATCGAAGCAATTGTGGATAACTTGTGTTCAAATATGTTGTCCGCGAATGAACAGCTTCGAGATATATCCAGTATAGGTATGGTTAGCTGTTATGAAATCATTCTTCGAGACAGTGCCCTTTCAGACAACGATCTTTTAGACAATGCGAACAACAGCAAGAAACTTGTGAAAGGAAAGTTGTTTGTTATGCTCACCAGCAAAGGAATTAGTCAAGAAACTTGTCAAGGAAAACTTTCTTGTTGAGCACATGCATGAGCTTGTGACTTTGTGTCTTTGTCAAGAAACTTGTCAAAGAAAACTTGTTCATTGTGCATTTGAGCAACTGAACTTATTTAGAAAAACTTCATCATTGTACACACAAGCAAGTGAACTTGTCAAGGAAACTTGTCAGAGAAAAATTTGTTGATTGTTTGGAGCTTGATAGTTATGTATTGCATTTTCAGGTTTGAAAACAGTCATTGGCGAGCTCCCTCCAGCCTCATCTGCTCTCGCTGCTAGCATCGCAAAAAGAATAACTGGTCGACTGACTGCTGCTGTTTTGAAGGTTATAGGAAAATTACCTCAATATTTAGAAAAGAAAAAGTAGTATTTCACTTTTAGCAAGTGTACAATCTTTCCTTAATGTGTAAAATTCTTTGGTATTAGACAGAGTAGAATAATAGTCATGGATTAGGCTGCAACTACTGTAAGACAGGTCAGATATTTTATTCCCGTCAAAATACTAAAACTTGTTTACCAATTTACTGATTTGTTTTGTTTAGAGTGATGATGTTTCAGTACAGTTAGAAGCTTTGGATATTTTGGGTGACCTGCTTAGTAAATTTGGAGGTATACCTTACTGTTAATATTTATTTTAATTTTAATATATTTTATTTAGTTTTGCCAACTAGGGCAGGGTAACCACAGCAGTGTAAGCCAATTACTGTGGGCCCTTTTTTTTACCTAACCCACCATGTCAACTTTTCCTATGGGAGAAAATGGGAGTCAGTATCAAGAGAAAACCCACGATTTTCGGCAGAGCGTCGACTTTACTCTTTTCAAATGAGGACTGGGTTTGAGTCACACTGAAAGAGTTTCTCTCTGACAATTGAACCCATAACCTCAGATGTGAAAGGCAAGGGTGCTAACCATCAAATGTGATATAGATTTCATTATTTACATATATTAAACAATTCTTGGATGAGGTTTTTGTGATATGCAGAATTATCAAGGTCTTGGTAAGTGTTATCAGCCTCGCCTACGGCTTGGCTGACAACACTTACCCTGATCTTGATAATTCTGCATATCACAAAAACCGAATTCAATAATTGTTTCATCATACATTGCAAGAAAAAAACGATACGTAATGCATTTTTTATTATTTCTTGTTTCGAATTTTCAACTGGTTTCGCATAAAAACAATCTGCAGTATTGCCAATTGCAGGCTCAAGCTACAGATAATTGAATTATCTGCAGGTTACGAGATTGCTATAATTAATAGTAGGCTATTAGCCAATCAAAACGCGTGTTTTTACTGCAATGTATAATAATAATATACGTATGTACATGAGGAATTCTGTATCACATTTCTGTAGTGCTTATAATTTATCATGAGGTTCACATTTCAAGATTTATTGTGTATATTAGTATTCATTTCAGATATTGAAAACAAATTAACTTGTTCGCTTATCATCTAGGCTTACTTGTGACATATCATCAACAAATCGAGCAATCGTTGTTTTCTCAGCTGAAGAGTCCAAGACTTGCTGTGAGAAAAAGATCAATCATTGCTCTGGGTAAAGTAATCTTTGGTACATTATAGAGTAGTGCATGTGCTTCAGTGCTTGTAGTAATGAGCACCTTATGTACAGCTGTCAAGATGTGATCCGTACCATTAGCTGCAGCTGTAAGTGCCTTCCATTAGTTTCATAAGCCTCGAAATGGCTGAGTTTACTCAGGTCACTTAACAATTTCAGGGTTCGAATTAGCGGCTCGCAATTCGCAATTTGCGAGTCGTTTTTGACCATTTGCGAATCAAAAATTCTCTTTTTCGCATTTTTGCGTGAGTCGGTTTTTAGCAGAATGCATTCCTTTCAAACTTTTGTAGGTTTTTTCCCCATAAAAACTTCAAAGTCCCTTATGAAATATCGCGGAAGTGGATATTCTAAACTCGTGACCAGTGCTCGCGACGGCTGCGATTTTGTTTTCGACTTTTCGCCACGCTTTTCGTAGACAGTGTTTCCACTTTTTCAAATCAAGACTTCCTTAAAAATTTCCCAAATTTCCTTGAAAAAAATTGCGAGTCGACTTTTCTTCACTAATTCGAACCCTGCAGTTTGGTCACTGGCTGGAGAAAAAAGATGATTGGCTCCCCCTTAGTAAAGTAGTGGATGGTGGTGTTTTCCTTTGAGTTAAACATCTTGGCTTTTGCTCTTATTAACCTGAGACATTTTTAATGGGAGGCTGCCAATTCACACTTTTCAATGTTGTTTCACATACTGTTGTTAAATGTCTTTAGGCTACCTGGTGACAAGTGTGAACAGCAATCTGTTTATTGAGCTCATTGATTCACTGGTTAGCGTTTTAAAGAAGAATGAGTCCACTTCTACTACAAGAACCTATATTCAATGTTTGGGTTCCCTTTGGTAAGGATAATTCAGTAACTAGCGGTCATCTGCTGGTCAAGTAGAAGTAGTGTGTGCATTATTTGAGGAATATAAAGATGAATTGCCATATATCTCCATATGGGAAAACTTTGTTTTAAAATTTTTGTTATTTTGTATGAAGGTCAGGGATTGTACATTATAATATTTGATCATTTAAAAAAAATTGCAATATATCTTCCTATGGAAGAAATTTATCTTCATAGATTTAAAGTTCTTACATCAAGGTCAGTTTTCATCGTCTTCATTGGTTTAAAATTTTTGTTATTTTGTATGAAGGTCAGGGATTGTACATTATAATATTTGATCATTTAAAAAAAATTGCAAT
>JAOBYK010359687.1:0-16870 GCA_025434845.1 Phenganax subtilis | reverse complement strand
TATCTGAAATAGCTGTTTTAGAAGAAAAAAGTTTGGTTTTTACCTTTTCCCCTCAATTTTTTAAAGTAAATTTAGTCAAAATTAGGTCTTAAAACTTAGTTTTAGGAGAAAGAAAAAGTCAATTAACTTTTAAGTCAAAATTAGGTCTGAAAACTTAGTTTTAGACTTAAAAAAAGTCGATTAAATTTTAAGTCAAAATTATGTCTGAGAACTTAGATTTAAACTTGGAAAAAGTCGAAAAATTCTCATGTACAAAGTTATACTAATTTAGACTTTCTGGGACAAAATCTTAGGTAGGGGTGTTAAATTCTCATGTACAAAGTTATACTAATTTTAGACTTTCTAGGACAAAACCAATATTTCAAAAATTAACGGGGTGGGTAGGAACGGTGGGGTGTTAAATTTCTTAGATTTTTAGTCTTTATAATAGTAATTTAGACTTTGGCGCCATCTTGAATTTTGAAAATGTTATCTGAAAATTGCCGTTTTTGAGGGTTTTGTCCTAGAAAACTTAAAATTAGTATAACTTTGTACATGAAAATTTAAACAGGGGGTCTCCTATTTGCCCCAGAATCCCCTTTTTTACACTACTGAAATGCATTGTTTTCAAAGTAGGTAGGCATTTCATAGTAACGTAACAGGCTAGTTGTTATGGCTTTCTTCGCCACTAAGTAGTATGAAGATTTCATTTTAGAGTAAAGTAAACTTTCTTGACAGAACTAAATTGAATGAACTGAATTAAATGAATTGGAACAAATTGAATTTAGTTTTTGAATGAACTAAATGTCCTGAATTTGAGTTAGCTGTCACGCTTTCTTTTTTCCTTTATCTCAGATTCGCAATAACCATGATTATGCTTTGTGTACAATCTCTTTGTGCGCTCTTGATGGCGAAGACGCCATTGTCGTGATTCCAGTTTAAGAATATCAGCAGTTGAATCCATTTTGTTTGATTTCCTTAAAACCACATTTCTTGTTCTGTCATTGTTTTTTTCTACTCCTTGCCGCGTAAATAGTTTAACTGAATTGTAGTTTTCCTTCCATTATATGGAATCTCCTTGATTTAAGATTTAATTGCTCCTTCAGGTGACCACTTCTTGTTTTACGACATTCACTATTAATCAATCCTGCCAGCCTGCCAAGAGATTTATTTACTTCTGCTCTGACTGTCTTATCATCAGTTATAGCAAACATGTTTCCTGGGATAGAATACTCAAATAAATCCACATAAGTAGTGTTACAGCTCTCACAATCATCATTGCATTGGCTGCTTGCTGTGCTTCACTGCTTCTTCTTATGCTCCTGAGTTTTAGCCATGCAGTCATGCCATGCTTTTAAGAGAGCATATGGTATATCTACGACCATTATCACTGTCTCGCGCTAAACTTGTTTGCATATGCTAATGAAGGTTCATTGATACCTAATTTCCATTTTAAAAACCAATCTCTTGGCGGAATATCAGACAAAATTTCTAATCACATTTAAGATTTAAGTAAAACGCTATTATTGTTGAAATTAATTACCAAAAATATAAAAAACTTTGGGAAGAAACTGCAAGCAGTTAACGCAGAAGAAGCCGCCAAAATTAATCTTACTTACTAGTACTTAAAATTATTTAATTTTACCGCCAAATATTTCGAGTCCACAAGCTAAATTATTATTCTGGTCAGCAGTTACAGTATTAATCTATTAAATATGGCGAAAAGGAGAAGCGAAGAGATGTTTATAAGACAATTTTGGTTCATTTTCGTGGTGGCTAACAGCTTATTCGGGCATTCACAGTATTACATAATGGAGCTGAGTATATACGCGTTTCGCACAATGGTTTTACACTTATATGGGTTTAAAAACACTTTCACATGTGAATCAAACTTGATACAACAGGACTAGACGTGGGGAACGAGTCTCGCTACTCGCGAACTTCAAGTATACCGAGTCGAAAATTATAAACATTGGAACCTGAAGTGAAAGCTATAAGACAAAAAGCTTATGTGGCAAGTAGCATTTAAGCTGGTAACGCACAAAAATAGCACGTCAGCTTGCCGTGAGATTTCAGGTCCGTATTCAAAGAAGTATATTCGTAGTTTATGGACGTGGAGAACACGGCGCTAGCATATTGTTATTTTCTGCGCATAAAGTTTTCTCAAAGTTCTGTATCGCTCTATAGTATTCCGCCATCTTGAATTTCTTAAATTAGTACTTTCATGCGCATATTTTCTGCTGTGGTGTTTGATACTTCTGGCCATGTAGTATGAAGCTTTACAAACTTGCCACAAACCTTGTTAGTATAAACAGCTAGAGGTGGCTCCGCAGCTTGTAAGAATCATTGAAGGCTTGATATGTCCAGTGGTGGGATATCATTTGTTACGTTTAAAAAGAAGTCATTTGGAGACTCTGCCAGATTCCCTTCTATCAATACGTGTCCATTACGCTCAAACGCAAGCTGAGGCTGACTTTTCACTCTACCTGAAATTGAATTGAGAGTATGCCATTGACGAACATATCGTTTCTCTGCAGTTTGTATATTTTTTTAGGAATAACAGTAATTTTTCCTGGTTCTGATCTCCATCTGGACCCTTCGTCCTTATTGGCGCTACAAATGTACATAGACGGAATGGAAGGCCCATTGACGCTGTGCAATTAGTTGTTTTATGTGTCCAGTAATCCATGGTTTCTCTGTAGGATGAAATCTAATTGTCTTTACTGGGAAAAAGTTTTCTATTGCGGTACACAGCTGACAGGTGAAGGATGTGGCTAATTGACCTGACGATGGATTGAGGCCAAGTCCACTAAGCCATTTATTGCCTGTTGACCATGGGCCAAAACCATCCGGGCTGGATTTGGGGTATCTTCGCACAGACCACTTTATGCATTTATTACTGCTATCCTTAAGAACATCCTTGGGGTTGAACACAATTACGTCTTGGTCCAACGCTTCAGGTGAGGCAGAAATATCTGAAGTTTTGTAGAAAGACTTCATGTTCGTAATAACATCGTTAAGGATTGCATTTTGTCGAGTCGGACGTGCGACCACCTGCTTAAGATTGTGGCTTAAAAGTAAATCCGGTATTTTGAGATGGTTGAGGTCGCCTAAAATGATTACACCACAATCGGGGTTTTAGAGCGTATATTATCAACTGAAGAAATGACTTAATCGCATAGTTCCTTTTGTTCATTCCCACTCTTGTCTGGGAGATTGTAAACCACACACACCACGATTGCTAATAATACACTCGGTAAGTGTGCCGGTCGACACCACAGCCACAAACACTCAAAATTCCTCTTTTCCAGATCAAAACGCCATGTGCATGAAGTACTATTTCTGGCAAGGATACATACCCCACCACCTCTGTCTTTCGTGCGATCATTACCTAGCAAGCCGAAACCAGTGATGTAGACTATCATCAATGTCTTCACGAGGGCATGTCTCTGTTACCGCCACAACATCAACAAGACCGGTACTTAAAAGCGCGACTAATTCATCGATTTTTACGAGAATCGAGCGGGCGTTTATAACATTAAGACTGGGTGCTTTCCTTTTGTTAATCCTATGTTTAGTTCTATGAATATTTTTTGCCATTGGAGGAATCTTTACCAGGTTGTCATAAGCTTTCTTTTTATTTTTTTCGTTAATTTTCGATGCTTTGTTGTCGGCCATCTCTCGGTTATTCTGACATTTATTGGATTCATGAAACAAGGGTTGAGTATTGCTCATTTTGGTTGTGGGATATTTTCTGATCACAGGTATTTTCCAAATCGCGCAGCCATTCTTAGCCAGAAATATAATAAAAATTCTCAAAATGGCCTTCTCCGCATTCTAGAGGCAGTGAAAGTTTAAAAATTTCTCCGCCAGTACCTGGGGGGGGGGCGTTTGTGTGAAGCAGGTTGAGATATTTAAACGCAAGATGCACCACTGTAAATGGCTACACTTGAAACTGTCTGAGCAACATGAGAATGAAAAGAACAGGAAACATCTCCTTCAAGACAAAAAAAATAGATGTGGTTGAAATTCTCACAAGTAAGGCAAAGGAGGAAGTCAAATTTAAAACGAATTTCCAGGGACACAAGTCTTTCAGCTGGACGTTTATATTTTATGCAAAACTGTCCTCGTTTGCAATTTGTCCTCTGCAAAGATGGTGATAAAATATCTCGTGCAACCTCTTTGCTTCTTTGCTTGGGCTGCTCTCACACGGGTTCAGCCCAGGGCCTTTATATATAGGGTGGAGCGCGGCGTTCATAAAGCGCTGATCGATGTGCGACCGGAATGTAGACTGTAGTGCCTAGGTGCCTTTCAGTCGAGCAGAGTCGTCTTTTCATGCCCATATACCCTTGCGTGTTTGCTGTTTTTTCTTTAAACATGGTACCCTGGATGAAAATATTTAATGGGTATTTGAATCGTATTTTTTTTAAAGCGTATGATGGTTGCCTTCTCGAAAATATCTTTTGACAAGCATAAGTTAAATCGTTGCTCACTCCCTGAAAAATTGTGTGCAGAATGAGGAGGTGATTTCCTGTTTAGATTCATAAAAAATTGATATTCGTGTTGCCCATCGTACATTCTTTTGATATTTCGACAATGTTGCCGTGGTAAAAACGAGAGGCCGTATCAACCTTTCGCTTGTCACATCAATATCCGCGCTAATAGCCGTTGCACAGCCTTACATATGTAAGCGCCCCGCTTTCATCTTCATAGTGCAGTGTTTGTGGTTGTATTCCTAAACAATATCTGGATAAGAGATGATGCAGAGCGCTTTTGTTATCCGACCTCGCCTTGAAATTCACTTCGATAAGCGTTCATTTACCTTTCAAAACATTTCTCAACTGCTTCAATTTCCCTGTTTGACTTCGGAGATTGTACCGCTAAGCTGCCCTTCATTCATTCCATACAAACTTAGTGTTGGATTTGCCGAGGACCATGTCTGCAATACTGTAACAGGCCGTGGACGAGAACCCAAAAGCAGCAATTCCGTTGCGCTCCTCTTTAAAGTACATGGTTTTCACATGACTCGATCGATGAAAACTTACTTCAGCAGAATGCACCCAAGTGAGAGCAAACATGCATTCGTTGGACAACCAAACTCGCACCACTCCAGCGCAAACAGTGAGAATGGAATTTTCCTTTCCAGTTGGGTTTTTAAAAAATAAAATCATAATAAAGCAATAGAAGAGAATTCAGACGTTGCAGCACAACCAAATAAAAATGCCAAAACCTACTGTTGTTTTACTCATGCAGCAAAGTTGCACACCGATATGCGTAAGCATTTAATTTTATTGACAATCGCCTGAATACGAAATCCTGTCAAGTAGCAACTAACCTGAGCCGGGCAGAACGGAAAAAATAGTCATTCATATTCACACATACAATTCACATGATAAAAGAGAAATCAAGTAGTTCGCTCAACTTAAGCCTTGGCCTTTTTTGAAGACATTTCCACATATAATAATGATTTTCAGTGTTTCATTAACTGTTTCCCGCTTCACACGCATAACAAGATCTGCGCATACACAAATATATTTTGCATTCTGGAAAGCAAAAGTAGCTCTTACTAAATTCAAGAGAAAGTCAGTAAAACACTGCTTCCCTCATTGCAGATGCCGCTTTACAAGGAATAATATGTCAGTAAAAAGAAAAGGGCCATTTTGGCCCCAAAAATAGAGCCAAAACTTTGACCCCAGAACCACCCGTATAAAATGGGACAAATTCGGCCCCTTGAGGGAAGGGCCAAATTTGGCATCCATTTCACAGCCAATTCGGCCCTGTAACAGGGCTGAAATGAGCCTGCGTAACAGAGCCGATTTAGCCCCATTGTTAGCCAAACTGGCCCTCGTTAAGAAATTTGGCCCCAAAAATGGGGCCAAAATTTTGACTCCAGAACGGCCCCTATATAATGGGTCCAATTTGGCCCCCCGAAAGAGGGGCCAAATTTGGCCCCCATTTTAGAGTCAATTCGGCCACGTAACAGGGCTGAAACGATCCCGTGTAACAGAGCCCATTTAGCCCATTACTAAACTCCCTAGTGAGAAGTTGACGAGGCATTTTTGACTTGCACTTGTTTGACATCGGTTATAAATGTAAAAAAAGTTGCTTAAGTTACTAACACTATTAGCCTCGTCAGATGTACTTAGCTTGCACCATAATTCATCTCTTTGTATGATCTTTTTTCGCCTCGACCCGCCTGCAATACGTCGTTTTGCTATTCACGTATAAAAACTTTCACGTCCCACTGGTGTCCCAGCATCAGAAATAGTCACTGCTGGCCCCAAAAGTTTGCTTTCCCTTCGCTCTGTAATTTTCGTATCCATGTCTAGAAAACATATTTTTACTATTGAGTCTATTTATTCGCAAAGCTAGAAATTAAACTAATATCAACTTACCTTTTTAAAGTGTAAAGCACAGCCCTCCCAAGCTCATTTAATGAAAACTGTTTACAAAATTCTGTTTTCTTCTTAGCAGCTCTACGTTCTGAAAATGCGCTTCAAAAACAAACTGCCAGTATTTAGCATTAATTAACGCCATTTTTGATCCGTTTTGCATAAATTATTGCTATTTTGATCCTTTGCAATGTCTTCTCACAGGTCCGACCCAGTGGTCCGACCAGACCACAACACTCCCCGCATATAGATAAAACAGCTCGTAATTGTAAATGAATGTCGATGAATATCAACAAACTGACCAAATGTCTTTATAAACAAGTATCTCACAATCTCAGAAGAAAATAAAAACAGTTTTAAATTTTAAGCTCACAGCAACGAGATACTTTTAACTATTTTATATAGCTGCGCTGCAAATACTTGCTGCAACCATTTTTATCCAAACGTTCAGTGCAATGATTCAAAGCGCACAGAAAGTACATGGGGCATTTGACTCACAACTGATGTAAAACTGCTCTCGAATATGAGGCAAAACAGCCCTTAACATACCGATACCGCCCCCTATGCACCGTTTTAGCCCTATTGTAGGGTCAATTTTTAATGACGGTGAAAAAAACATAAGAATTGCATTTATGCACAAAATATAGGCAGATTTATATGACTACTAACTAAGCTAAACCAGCTCCTAAGTATTAATCAGAACAGCCCTGCATGTAGCCAAAATGGCCCCTTCTTTCTGTTTCGGCCCTACTTTAGGGCCAAAATGGCTCATACTTTTGAAAAGCCAAAACGGCCTCATGGGGCCAACATGGTCCCAGTAGGGCCAAAATGGCTCGCACTTTGAAACCAAAACAGCCCCCAAGTAACTAAAACGCCCCCTGTTTTCTGTTTTGGCGCCATCGAAGGGCCAAAATGGCTCAAACTTTGAAAAGCCAAAACGACCCCATGGGGCCAAAACGGCCCTTTTCTTTTTACTGTGAAACGTTGGGAGAACAAATGGCATGAAAACTACTGTTTTCCAGTTTGTCTAAGTATATTTGAAGTTCCCTAGACCAACTTGTCCTTGAATCTTTAACATATCTCATAAAGATATGATTGGCGCTTTAATATCTTGGGTTTTATCTAGGACTCGAGTATATTGTGTGGACACCAGCCTAACGTTGCCTTCGTTCCAGCTATCTGTTCCAACAGAAGAAGCCAGAACATATCCAAAGCACGAACTTAAAATTCGTTGTAAAACGATTCGCATAAAGTCAGTTTAATTCCAACAACTTAAAGTAAATTAAAGTAATGTACTTAAAGTAAAGTTAATTTTTCCAAATTTTTCAGCATTGTACTTATGATGACATGTATCACTTGTCGAAACCTTTAGAATAAAAAGTTAACTAGCTACGGAGTGTCCATTGTTTTGTGCTTTATTAAAGTAAGTTTAAACCCTACGAATTTTTTGGGTATACTCAACATGGATAAAATTTGCGATTTAAAATCATCGATACAAAGTTGATATAAGCTCCACATTTGTGAAACGTTTTCCATATTTTCGTTACAGCAAGCATTTAGTCCTAGGCAGCCTGTGCGCAATTTGCAAGATTACCTGGTGTGAAACAAAAATTTTCACCTAAGTACCTGCTCATTAAATGTTTGGGTGTTTGGAGTACAAGAAATTATTTTAAGTTAAAAAAACTTAATTGGTTACAATTGTAGATAGTGTGAAGAAAAATGTGAAAATATTGTGCTGACTGTTCTTGTATAAATTCTATCAAAAAGAATCGTGACTTGGCTATAGTGAAAACTAAGGTATTTTCTTTTAAAACGAATGCATATTTCTGGATATGGTGCATGCTTGTTGTATTTCACAAAGCAAATTATTATAGCATATAGGCCTGATTGAGGAGTAATTTCTTCCTGTGCTCCTGCTAGCTGCGCTTTCATATTTTGTTATTTGGAAAATTTATAGCTTTAGAGCTAGGTCTTTTCTTTTTTTTCCTTTTGTCTATAGATTTTCTTTTCATCAAATATTTCCGCGACGGTTTCATCCGAAGTACCGTTTTAAGTCAATGTTGTCTAGGTTTTTCTTTGTGCGTGCCTTGAAACATCCATAATTTGTGTTTTCGTATGGTTTCTTAACTACTTCAGCATGCTGATAGTTAAGTTGACCTATATACATCTACGCTTAAGAAATACTCCAGCCTTTAGCAGTTAACTGAATAATTTAGAACCGCTAGGACAAAGTTTGCTACTGGAACTATACAAAAATTTTTCACTACTATTGTTTTTGTTTTCGTATTTATCTTCCTTCGCAAGAAATTTCTAGACCGTCCAGGAACAAGTTCTGTTCACAGAAATAGGCGTTTCAATAGTGTAGTTGGGTTTCATTGACTGTAACAATAGGCTATAAAGATGATTTTAGCGAATGGAAATGTTGTTCAAAAACTCACATTGGTTTGCATATAATATACTTGAGCTACCGCGGTTGAGAAAAATCTCGACCGTAAAGATAGTTGTTATACTATATATGCGCAGTAACGCTAAAAATACTTACATTTTACAGCATTGCATAATGCAAAGTCTTTGAATGCCATGCAATTTTCCCTTTCTCCCCTTGAGGCTATACTGGGACCATAGCTTGTTTGTTCCAAGCTTTTTCATTATTTGGCGCGTAGTGTCACCAACATTGTGTCCACCTAATGTTGACAGCACTTTTACCTAGATAACGATAATGCAAGATAATGTACCATTCATCGAAGTTGTGATATCTACGCAGCAATATTGTAAGATAATGTAAAACATAAGGATAAGAGAATCTTAATTAATCGTGTAAAGGCGCGGACGTAGATAAGGTAGGCAAACACAAAGGCGCGACTGTCGGCTGCCAAACGCTGAAATACCTAAGATAAAAATCATACATAAAAAGACGTAGTTCAGCTGAAAGAGAAAGAGTTTTGGGGGAATCCATAGATTGAAACATAGAACGAATATAAGACCGAGATTGACTGAATAGAAGTACGATTGTTGTGCTAAGAAGTACAGGACGGACATTTATTGTTACGCACACTTTATCATTATCGCAACCTTGTAAAATTTATCGCAATTATCAAATATAACTTGAAAGATACAGTCCCTTGATCGGAGTTGAACTAACCAGCCTATGCGAGCTTGAAAGTTCGCAAAACCTGGTCCTTCGAGCCGGATTTATTCAAAATGAGCGAGCTGACAAAAAAACGTAAAGTACGGGGAGGACACCGAAGTTACCTTAAAAAGTTGATTGGAGCTACAAACGAAAGTATAGAAAAATCAGGATCTAAGAGCGAAGAGCAGGTGACCCTTGAAGAAAAGAAAATTGCCCTGACAGACAAACTCCAAACATTGAAAACACTTGACGAGGAAATCGTAAGCCTGTTGTCCGAAGACAAAGATTTGGAAGACGAGATTGACACTGAAATCGAGGAAGCAGAGAGATTACACTGAGAGGTACGAATACTTATTTTGAAAATTGATAAACTAAATGCTACTGCAAAGAGCAGCTCCTTGCCCTCGACAGTAGTATAGAGAGTGGGGATTCTACGTCGGGCGGTTCGGGCGATGCACTTAGCACCACGCATGACGTCATCGATTCTTAAATTTTTAATTTATTTAGATCGTTTTAACATATTTGAGCTTTGCCGTTTGTTCCTACTGCAATTTTTAGGACAAAAGCGACGTCACAACGGTGTCATGCGCTACCAGAATGACGTAATTCAGCTGTTACGTACGTACGCGTACGTACGCCTTTTAATTTATGCGAGCAAAGGATCAAAATGGCTATAGTATATGCGACCCATTTGACCATATGCATTACAGCAAGGCCAGAAAGGCCATATAGAAAAAATACACAGGCCCAAAAGGCCAATGGACAGGCCAAAAAGGCCAATAGGCAGGCCAAAAAGGCCAAAAAGGCCAAAAAGCAGGCCAAGCGGGCCGAAAAGGCTAATCGGGCCAAATTAGGACACGCTCAGCTGGTTGCCCCATCTTAGCCTCACTGCAGTGATGAGTAGTTGAAAGGATCTTTAGGAGCAAAATACCATTGTCAAGGCTGACTAAATACATTAATAAATCAACACGCAATAACGTTTAGAACAATTTATTGCTTTGAACATGACAGTTTACAGTGAATCAACAAACTGTCCAGCTTTTAAGGGATGTAATGAGACTACCTTATTTTAACACATAACGATAGTACAATTCATTTTTCAATGGACACTGTGCCCCAGTATCAAAAGGGCGAAAAAGGGGGTTTAACGAATACGAAAATGTATACATTTTTAAGGCAAAACATGCAAACGAGTCTCTTATTGGCAGTATTTGTGAATTAAAACACAGACACAGCTTAATGTTTGTAACAATATATTTGTAAAGTATAAAAATGAATTACAACAATAAACAGTTCTTAGACGTATTGTCCAGGTTTAACAGTGTCCTCCAGCTTAGATCGCTTGACTTTGTATACTGTTCTGGGCGACTGCAACACAAAACGGATTTGATCGTGCTTATTGTAGTAAGCTTAAATTAGTTAAGGTAAGTCTGAATAAATTAAAATATTTAAGAATTGATGACGTCACGGGTGGTGCTGAGTGCGCCACCCGCGCCAGAACCCCCACTCCGTATACTACTCTCGACAGCCAGTAACTCTGCACCAAGTAATGCAACAGCCCCACATAAAAAGCAAGTTCGGTTACCCAGATTGGAAGTGCCAAAGTTCTCGGGAAAAGTGCATGAGTGGCAAGAATTCTGGGATAGGTTTAAGAGTGCCATAGACGATAACGAAGATTTAACGGATGTAGACAAGCTTTCATATCTACGTGGGCTACTTGTTGAACCCGCGCGCTCAACTATTCAGGGTTTTGCGCTCACGTCTGATAACTATCGTGCGGCAGTAGAATTGTTAAAGAAACGATACGGGAAAACGAATTTGATACGACGTACATATGTTAATGAACTTCTAAACGTGGAACATATTTATAGTGAAAAAGATACAGTTAAGCTTCGTAGGTTGTATGATGTTATAGAAAGCAAATTTAGGTCGTTGGAGCGCTAGGAGTCAATCAGCGTACCTACTCGACGTTTACAATACCGTCGTTGTTGGAGAAACTACCTGACACGCAGAGGATAACAATGACAAGAGAAGAAGACCATCATTCGTGGGATGTTGCACAGTTTCTAACGTCGTTCATGCGAAGAAATTGATCTACAAGAGGAGTACAACATGAAACCACAGCGAGAAGAGCACCCTAAGAAAAGTGATCGTCAATGGGGCACCATGTTTACTGGAAAAGAGTCAATAAACTGTGCTTTCTCCAACAACCCTGGTCACCGTCATGAGGATTGTAAGAAGATCATTGACTTGAAGGAACGTAAGCAACTTTTACTAAAATTTGGTAGATGTTTTATGTGTTTACGTAAGGGGCATGTAGCAAAGGAATGTAAGTGTCACGTAAAGTGCAGTAGTTGTAAGGGCGGCCATCACAAAGCATTGTGTGATGCCGCAAATAGTAAAGGGAATAGCCCGGAAGGCGAAGTTGTAGAAGTGAATACTAGTAATGTTAGTGTAACTGGTACTAGAGTGGTTTTACAGACCGCTCAGGCGCAAGCGTTAGGTAAGATATTAAGTGTAGGGTGCGCGTCTTGTTTGATACTGGCAGTCACAGATCTTTTATCACCGCGCGAGCTGCAGCTTCGCTGGGATTGCAGCCCTTACGAAGGGAATCGGTAGCCCTAAACACCTTTTGTCATATGGCGATAGGCTCTGAACTTAGAGAAGTCGTGCACGTTGATTTAGCTCCTGTGGGGGGAGGGAAAGTTTTCAGTTTGGAAACCATTGTTGTACCAGAGATTTCGAAGGTTCCAAATGAGCACATGGAAGGTACGCGAAACGACTACCCGCATTTGGCAAACATATGGTTCTCTGACGTTTGTACGAAAGATGAGAAATTAGAGATCGAAATACTAATAGGGACAGATTATCTATGGAGTTTTCAGTCAGGTAAGAGTATAAGAGGAGAAGTAGGCGAGCCAGTAGCCCTAGAGACTGAATTAGGATGGGTAGCTAGCGGTCCAATGAAACGCAGCACGACATTAGATGGGAAGAACAACGTAGCTGTCCATTTTGTTACAGCTACAGTACAGACACAGAACCTTGACGAAAACGTAAAACGAATGTGGGATTTAGAAACTGTGGGAATTGTTGAAAGTAATGAACTGCATGATGATTTCGTTGAAAATATCAAATTTAGCAGAAATCGATACTCGGTCAGACTCCCCTGGCGAGCAGGCCACGAAAGCCTGCCTGACAATTTTCAACATAGTTTGGCAAGATTAAAATCACAGGCGCGAAAATTTAGAAGGGAACCACAAATTCATGAAGAATACAATAAGGTGATTTTCGAACAAGCCGAGTTGGGTATAGTCGAAAAGATTCCTGAAGATGATGATAAAGTTGAAGTACACTATATTCCACACCTTGCGGTCATTCGCAAGGAAGCCAAGACCACCAAGTTGCGAATCGTTTATGATGCATCGGCCAAATCTGATAAGCATAGCGCGTCCTTGAATGAGTGTTTGTTAAAGGGACCCTCGCTTAACCCATTATTGTTTCATATTTTGTTAGGATTTCGAACAAAAAGATCTGCGTTAGTCGGAGATATTGAGAAAGCCTTCTTAAATGTAGAGGTCGATGAAGTAGACAGAAACTACCTGAGATTTTTGTGGCTTGAAAATCCTAATGACCCGAATAGGAAAATAGTTGCATATCGTTTCTGTCGTGTCGTTTCCAAATATAAATTGACTGATTCAAAATTTGTGCAGAATCTTTTGGACAGTTTCTATGTTTATGATTTAGTTTCTGGGGAAGATGATACAATTCAAACGCACAGTTTGTAGCAATAATCCAAAGAGAGAATGGCCCAAGCGGGATTTAGACTTAGAAAATGGCTAACGAATGACAAAAAGTTAAGAGAACAGATAGCCGTATAAAATTCAAACAATGACAAAACAATTCCGGACCGCGCTGGTTTACAGCCTAAAGCTGACGATGAGAGTTACGCAAAACAGATGTTAGGGATGAGCTCAAAATTAACTAGTGGTCACGAGAAAGTTTTAGGTTTCTCTTCGAATACAGGAGATGACCAATTCATTTTCGAGTTTGCGAGGCTTCCAGAAGCTGCAAACAAGGGAAATTTGACCAAACGAAACCTATTAAGTTTGATTGCAGGTCAGTTTGACCCCTTAGGGTGGATTGGCCCTGTCGTTGTTCAAATGAAAATGTTGCTTCCAGATATTTGTAAGGAGAATATATATTGGGACGCCGCACTGGCAGGGAAATTTAAGCATAGGTGGGACGCTATAGTTAAGGACCTTCTAGAAATCGGACAGATTTTCATAGCGCGATGCGTTTACAGACACCCCAAACAATTAGTGAAGCAACGTTACTTGCATGGATTTGGCGACGCTAGCGTTAAAGGTTATTGCGCAGTCATCTATTTCGTATAGGAAACGGACGACAATGTCTATACGACAATGCTGACATCAAAATGTAGAGTGTCTCCTAACTATACCACGATTAGAGCTTCTGTCTGCGAGAACATTAGCGCAATTAATGAACAGTGTTTTAAAGGCGTTAGAGAACGACTTGGAAATTCACGAACTAGTCGTAAAATACTGGCTTGATAGCAAAACAGCTTTATGTTGGATCAAAAACAGGGGGGAGTGGAAACAATTCGTGAGGCACCGCGTCGGTGAGATTTTAAAATTGACAAACAAAAGGGATTGGGGGTACTGTCCCAGTGCAGACAATCCCGCAGATTTAGGTTCTAGGGGTGGGCACTGATCTAAAGCACAGTCCATTGTGGTGGCATCGTCCACAGTGGTTAAGGCAAGATAGGAGTAATTGGCCGCAATATGAACAAATAACCAGCACCATTAAGAGCGAACACGAGAAAAAGATATCAACCTTTAGTGGATTAGTTCCCGAGGCAAAAAGACCGGGCGATATTACCCATGTTTTAAACATAAGTAGACACAGTACGTTGAGGAAACTTGTGCACGTCACAGCCTTGGTATTGCGTTACAGTAATCAGCTTAAAAACCGGCTAGGGTCAAGGAACACTAATGAGTCGACAAGTAAGGAAATTGCTACTTTAAGTCGCGAAGAACTAATTAGCGCTGAAAATGCGTAGGTCAAAACGGCACAGTTTGAATTAAGAAAGCAAGAGAATTTCGATCAACTTAAAAGAGCCTTGAACATAGTCGAAGATGAGAATAAAATGCTTAGGTGCGTCGGCAGACTTGAAAATTCAGACTTAGAAGAGAACGCTCGTAAACCATTGATTCTTCCAAAGGATCATAATTTCACTAGGCTAATAATTGAAGACTGTCACAAAAGAGTTCACCGTAGTGGTCTAAGAGCGTCTTTAGCCGAGCTACGCTCAAGGTACTGGGTACCAAGGGCGAGACAAATCATGAAGAAACTGATCAATAAGTGCGTAACATGTAGAAAAGTTGTAGGCAAGTCATACAACACTCCTCCCACTGCTGCCTTGCCAGAGTTTCGAGTACGCGAAAGCTTTCCATTTTCAAAAGTAGGAATAGACTTTGCCGGACCGTTTTACGTCAAAAATAGCAAGAACGGGTGGGGAAAAGTTTACATTGCATTGTTTTCTTGTTGCGTGACGCGTGCTATACATTTAGAATTGACAGAGGATTTGACATCACAAACGTTTCGAAGAGCACTCAGACGATTTTCGAGTAGACGCGGAACGCCTGCATTGATTGTTTCAGACAATGCGAAGACATTTAAAGCCACAGAAAAGGCATTAAGAAAATTGTTTAACCATCCTGAAGTACAAAGCGAACTAGAAACTACTAAAACCGAATGGCGATTCAACCTTGAACGCGCTCCCTGGTGGGGAGGCTTTTTCGAACGCATGGTCGGAAGCGTTAAAGCATGTTTGAGAAAAGTTCTTGGTAAAGCGAAACTGACATTTGACGAACTACTAACTGTAGTGATAGAAATAGAAGGCACACTGAACTCACGACCATTAACATATGCATACGATGAGGCAAATGCAGAAGTCGTAACACCATCACACTTGATTTTTGGAAGGCGCTTAAAAACTTTATCAGATGAGGTCATAGAAGAAGAACAAGCGAATGAGACTAGTTGTAGTAGAAGATTACGATTTTTAACAGTTACATTAGCGCCTTTCTGGAATAGATGGAGAAAAGAATACTTAACAGATCTAAGAGAATTCCACAAGACAACACTAAAGGACAGCAACAGACCAATAGAAGAGGGAGAGGTCGTGATAGTTTATGAAGAAGGTAAGAAGCGATCGCAGTGGAAGACAGCTGCTGTTGAAAGAGTAATCAAAGGTAAAGATGAAATAGTTAGAGGCGCTGAGGTGAGAATCATTACTAAGGGTAAACACTTGCGCATTTCCAGGACGATTCAAAAACTATACCCGTTAGAAATAAGAGCCACCCCAGAAAGTTCAGTCGGGAATAGGAGAAAACAGCTCGAAAACGGGAGCGACATCCTTAGACGCCTGATTCTTGATTCGTGTGAACTGGTGAACTTTTTGAGCTCCGCTATTTTCTTGCACTACAGGATGAATTTTAATAGAAGTGATACTACAAAGATCAATCCATTAACCGTCAGCAACGGTAGATTGAAATGGCTTTGCGATTTTAGTTTATTTCAACGATTTGTGGCCGAAATACTTAATATTAACGGAAAATGGAAAGCTCCTCGGGGTGGATGCAAACAGCTCAAGACGGATGATATTACAATAAGATGGTATGAATCCCAAAGTGTGTTACTAGAAGGCGATAAGGAAAACGAATATAGAGAGCTTATGCAAAGAATTTCAACTATAAAGCCGGGTAGTGAATGCGATTTGGGCGTAGACGACTTGGATTTAACGCCTACGCAAAAAGCTTCGTTAAAGAATATTAATGACTTCATGGTAAACTCGACATTGGCGGCAGTTGAAGTATTAAATCTGGAAGACCCCTGTGTCAACTCGACAATCAACCTACTCGACAGCGACATGATAAATAAAAGTTTTCAAGGCTATGAAGAAAGGGTGTCTTGTGATAAAGAAGGTGTGCTTCACAACGTCGTGAAACGTTTAGACTCCTTAACGAACCAGTTTGAAAAGCACCGAACTGAAACGTCTATCGTGTTAAAAGAACTTGTTGATATATATGAAAAACACAAAAGCTTTGCGGAAACTGAGAATTTCATTCAGGAAAACAAATTATTGAAGGAAGAAAATAAGGCCCTCCGAGCTCAGCTAAACAATTGCCAAGGAACATTAACTGAATTAAATAAAAAGTACCAGGATGTCGAAAGCGAGAAATCAAGCCTCTTAACTGCTATCAGGTTGTTGAATGAAGAACAAACTGCTGTAACTTGTTCAAATAAGGGTGATGAATCTAGTCAAACGATCCAAACACAAAGCTCA
>JAOBYK010359576.1:0-16874 GCA_025434845.1 Phenganax subtilis | reverse complement strand
AATTGCATAAGTTCTGAAATAAATGCCCACCAAACGGTTTTTTGAAGGGGCGCCTATAACTTTTGCACAGCACTGTAAGTTCCACTTGGCTGTTTCAAACTGCAACAGTTGCGTGACTTGAACATTTAAAGTTTTGCAAATCGTGCAAGCGAGTTGTCTCAATGCATGGTTAACGACATATCGTGTTGGATAGCATTACTGATCCACTAAGCTATATATCTGACTAGTAGGTTGATGCATGATATCAAAGTTGACATACTTAGGCATACCTTGCAAACTTTCGCATGCCCAGTTAATGGTCTATGTCGTGCTACCGTATGCTATTTCTGTTGCGTTCTCGGTGATGTCCTACCTGCTTGTTAATGGAGATTTTGGAGAGTTTAACGAGTTTTTTATGACCCCAAACAGGAGAAGAGGATAACAGAAAGGTTTTAGTTTGGATGAGTTTGGCGTGAGGCTCTGTAGCGTACGTGACATACGCATTTGGCTCTCTAGAAAAACAAAAAGTTTCACATCATTACAAAGAATTCCAGGTAGAATAGAAAAAATCTTGTTGAGAAAATTAGAAGACGCAACTAAGGTGGAGCAGTAATTTTGCCACAAGTCTTTCTGATAACCGAAGTAATCCAAACAATAGCCGAAAGATTCGATCAGACTTCCACTACAGCTACCACCACCTTTTGCTAACTAAGCTTGTAATTGATTGGTTAATCGATTGATAAGACGCATCTCATTAGATAGTCTTAGCAAATGGTAGTCGTATTGGTATTGGAAGTCAAATCTGAACCTCTCTAATGAAGACACTGGAACTTTTCTACTTTCAATACGCTATTTACGTGCAAGATATTAGACGGCGATTGGCGGAGAAGGAAAGAATTATCCAAGAAATTTTAGAAACGGTTGATCAACAAAAGTATCACTCAATTCACTTTGTACCATATATGGAACAGCAAACAAGAAAAAACAGAGTTCCTAGACAGATTTGGCAAAAGTTTAGCTTATCTGCATGAGTTTTCAAATTCACAAACCTCATACTTGCGAGGAGAGGAAGATGCAACGCTTCCTCTACAATCACATGAGCTGAGATAACATCTACCTCATCCTCAGCAGATAATATTTCTTCTGGTTTCATCTTTTCAACAGCTTTCTTCGTTTCTTCTTCCTCACTAGTTTGTATGATCACACTGTCCTGACGAGCAATGCTTCCTGCACTTTGCTCTGTTGATACAACATCATCATCCACGTCGAATGTCTGAAACTTTAACTACAACAAAAAAGAGCAGTGGATGCAATAATGAGCATCAACATACTTTCTGTTTAGCCCCTCAACACTAGTCTAATGTCAAACCTTGCGAAATTTATTGATAATTTGGTACAATATTAAATTCAAAATACATGCATATTTCTTTATCGGTGTCCATATCTTGTAGTACAGAGTACTGCTGGTTTGATTAGATTTCTTGTTCAATTTCTCATCTTAAAATTCATAACATTTCGAATTTTTTTTAAAAAAAAGACTGCTTGGATGTATAAATTTCACAAAAGATTTAGAACATATTTCACCCACGAGAACTATTCCGTCAAAAATAGGCTGATAGTCAGAGGACAAGAATATTCCCGCATGTCGACTACTAATTTTATATTTTGGTACAACTTTGCCAAAATAATCCTGCGATCATGTGCATAATGAGACAAACAAAATGGATATAACCGAAAAAAATACCCAGTGTGATGCATTGCAGAACAGCAACACCGTAGTCTAGCTGGGAGACAAAATTCGTACCTGATTAGGAATGAGAGGTTTTTGAAGCATTAATTGAACATGCAAAGCAGCACCACACAAATCCACAGCACTGCTCCGAAACAATGGATACCGTCCACTAAATATATAGGAGAATGGTTTCCATTAGAAAACTACACCAAACAAGAGGGAAATTTGGTATAATATAACACTGCTGTAATATAACATAAGAGGGAAATAAGGCATAATTTATTGTCTTAAGGCTTGTTTAAATGGACGCACTATATTTACGCAACATTGCTGGTGCAACAATTTTGGACCGATGATGGTCATAAGTTTGAAAGAAATCAAACACGACCCAACATCGATGCAGCAGTACCCGACTTCATGCAAGTAGATGGAACAGTTAAAATATATCCAACATGGTGTTTACTAGGTCTATAAGTAGACGTGTGAATACAAAATGTTGCTCCCCATGTACCATCCGTTTAACAGGCCTTTATCGCGCGTGGAGCGATTTCGAAAAGGAATTTCGGCAAAGTCATCAGATGATTGACACGGCAGAAATTACTTTCGAAAGACGTCATGGGGCCGTGGTGCTAAGTGTGCATCCACTCCAAAACCCCTTTTCCGCATTCTACCAAAGCAGTAACAAGTCTGCCAATTAGACTATACCCTTCCGTGCTTCATACCTTTATATACTACGTATAATCATATGCTTCACTTTTTAAAAGAAAGAATCACCAAATCATGAGGAGAAGAAAGGCAGGCGCTCGCATCTAAAGCTACACACGATGTATGGGTTGCAATATTTACCTAATTTGAGAGAAATTCTTGCTTCCATCCAGTAAAGGAAACAATGGAACAGAAGCCGAGCCCACAAGTTTGTCTCTGTTATTAGGCAATGCAATTTTGTCATTATGGTGTCTGGTAGTCAGCCATACTTGGATTTCCAGGCGTTCTTCTCTTATATACCTGGAATCAGTTTGAAAATGAATATTTCGTATCTACATACCTTAAACTTGTTTTGTGGTTAGAAATGGTAAAATATTATTAGGTACTAAATTGAAATATTTTACCAACACTTTTAGATATCTTCATGAATGCACCACAAATTCTTAGTGCAAACAAAAACTGAAAGACGCAAATGAACAGACTTCCGGAAAGTCTCGCAACATCCCGCAGTGTTACATCACGCAACATGCTCCGAAAACACTTTAGTATATTTAAAGTAGCATTATTATAATTATTCGAATTATGAATGGACTAAATCAATAATTATGACAAGATTAATAAATTATTTAAGTTGAAAGTTTTCTCACATCTTCAGTTTGTTCCCAGAACACAAGAACCTTCCATTTATCAACTTATTGTGAACCCACTTACCATATGAAAGGTGATGTTGTTTTGATCATGTAAGAATGACGATGGTTCAAATCGCACGTAATCTTGTGAGACTCTTTCATCTTCTTTGCTCCACAGATAGATGAAAAAACTGCGTCTAAAATTACGAAGAAAAATGTGGCAAAGCAAAAAAAGGATGCATGAATAAAGTTATCTTCATGTTTCACATGTTATCATGACGAATTTTGGTTTCGAAAGCACGCATGTGATCCAGGTAAGAAGGAAACGCACCACCACAGTTGGAAAGAACATCTTTATGTTGGTAAAATTGTGAATTGCGATTTCGTTTCGCAATGCTGTAAAATCTGGAAAATATAGTCTTGTGAAGTTCGCACATCTTGTATAATTTTGTATTACGCTTCAAAACAATAACCACTTTTTAGCTGAAGCTGGTTATTTTTTTCCACGCGTTAACACAAAGATATTCGAAATATGCAAACTTCTTGGGGCAATATTTTCCGCATTTTAAAATATTCGCGACCAAACTTCGCAATTTTATTAATTTTTAGATGTGTTTAAACTGTGGCAATGTATTTCGTTCTTTTTGCCAATATCAAACTTTAGTCTATCGCTGAAATCATCCAATATGAAATGACACTCAGGCATGACGAAAAAATACCCAAAGAGAAGATGTACTACAAAACGATCTCCAAACCATTGATTGGGAAATTCAGACATCGCTATACCCATGTTTTTAGATAAACATCACTGCAGAATATATCGTTTTCCATTTTACAACAGTTATCTTAAGGTAGGCCGTAGCTAAACACGAGCACGGTGTCCTAATACATGCACTTTAATATATTACTTTACTCAGTAGGTAGCTTATGAGTATCATGCAATTATCAATTATAAACACTTCTGCGTACTTACTCGTATCATAAAACTTGTATCGAACATAACATCCAATCTGTTTATCGTCTTTTATGATGCCCCGCCTCTTTTGTTCAGCAGAAACTAATGTGCTTGGCAGCCAAACTTTCTTGATATTTACTCGAAACGTATGACCATGTTCGACATTCTTTTCACCACGAGTGTCATCATGTAACCACTGCCCGTCTTCCAGCTCATACCACAAAGGTGGACACCAACCTACAGCTCGACCACATTCAATTACGTTTTCTCGAGCTTTGTTTTCGCTGAAATTTATCACTACTTCAAGTCCTCCGACTGTTTCATCTGAAGTATTGCTGCCACTATCGTCGTTTGACCAACCTAATGCTTGAGAACTAATAGGAAACCAGCCTCTTATTCCTGAAAAAATATTTAGACTATACCAGTGGATTATGCACATCACATACTATGTTTAAACAAATAACCATGAAATTAGAAAAAAATTAAAGTAACTCCGACAGTCCGAAAGTTAACAGCACTTCGAATCACTAACCGCAATTTCATCATTAACAGAAATCGTGCTAATACACCTTTTGCCCGTCAATAAACAAAAACAGAATATCTTTAGCACAATTTTGCACTTTCAAAAACAGGAATTGGAATTTCAATGAAGCATTACGCGCAAAACAATTAGCGTATGACATTTTATGCCCAAACGTTTTAGGGACAATTTTCTCTGGGTAAACGGCGGTAAACATTTGTTTTGCGCATTAATGCTTCATTGAAATTCCAATTCCTGTTTTTGAAAGTGCAAAATTGTGCTAAAGAAATTCTCTTTTTGTTTAATGATGGGCAAAAGGTGTATTACCAGTATGGCTGAACAACAACTGCTGCAGGGGAATTTTCACAAAACCAAGGAGAACTGCAGAGTTTGCATGAAGTCGACGTTGATTAAAACCGTGACCCACATCAGTTTCCTCGCACAATCCTCCGTAATCTTCCGGTGCTCTCTGGTGCCTGAAGTAAACAATGCATGCGTTGTGAAGATTGAGTGTTTGAGTATGTTTTAGCTTGTAGTATCAGAAAATGGTGAATGGCCAGAGCACAGAACGGCCCGCTACGAGGCATTGAAACTGCTAATAACTTTTTTCAAACCAAAGTATTTTCAATTCAATTTTCCATATAACTTCGACTAACCATATTTCAAACACAACCTCTCCAAACTCTAGACATTCCGCTAAAGTTCCTGAAAAGTCAAGGCTATCTCGACCAATAATGTTGTCTCTTAAAACGAGCGGTAAAATAAACTCCATTCTGTAACCAAACTCCGGAGTGAATGTCTTGGCAATTGCTCTGGTTGTTCGTTCGTTCATTTTGATGTTGAATGGCAGCTTGATCTTCACGAAAGGATTGCCACCGACTTCTGAGAGGTACTTTAAGCTGGGATCCTCTTTAGCAACTTCATTCATTGCACACTACAGTGATCAAGCGATAGATGTTTACTTCTAAACTTTACTTTACTGCTGCAAACCATGTATATGTGTGCGAAAATCTTTGCAAACAACTCTTCAGAACATATCACAGACAGTTTTTACACACTTTAAAGGGAGTAGTATGGGTAAACAACAGAGGTTGTATCCACCATAACATGCATAGCTACGTCCTGCCAAGAGAATAGCGAACTAAGGATCGTACGACGATAGCTCGACGACGTGGCCGTTAAGAACGAGATTAAAATACTCGATTGATTTTAAAAACAAAACTACAAGCATTGAAAAGAGCAATGTTGTTGTGACATTGTACAGTACGGATTTCACATATTAATTCTATTTCAGTCAGAAAACATTGTGTTCAACATAAAATACATTCATAACGAAGGTCGTGTCGTCAATCGTCACGTCATAGATAACTTACCGTATTCCAAAACATTTACTTCGACTTGCACCTGTCCTGGTTTCAGTATAAACAGGGGCCTGACTAAATACACATGATGCTAACAATTTCTATTTCAGTTCATGTAGTGTATATAAGACACTTACTTTCAGACCACAAGCGCGAACAACCTCAATTACCAAGCAAACTTGATTATTCACGTTGCCAACATTCTCATTAAGTTCAGGACTAACCAGTTTTGAATGACGATATTTTATGGTAATGTCAAGAATCCCTTCATCTCCTGAGTGATCCCTACTCTGTGCAGGGATGGGCTGCAATATCGTGAGTGGCAATGAGAAACTCTGAATACTGCTTTCACGTGGCTTCTGCATAGTTACAATACCACATAACTTTGACAATGAAAGGACTGCCTATTAAAATACAAAGTATTTTGCAAAAAGAGATAGCGTGGTTGAGAACTAGAATTTCCTTCGAAATTCTTAGATCAGTGCATGTGAGTATTAGGGGATCTAGATCACCTTTTTATAGAAAAGAATTTGAAATTCGGGATGATTATGGACTGAATGTCCAGGCCGCTGGGGTTTTTTAAATCTGGATTGTACACGGGTATTTTTAGATTAGAGCGTTTTTAATTTTTATAAATTCTTAGACTAAACATTTGGAAGTCGACAATACACAATAAGCAAAACGATGTTGCCTTTTTTTATACTAGAACTTCTTGCGCGTAATTGGCGTCTTCTGACATAAATTACATAATTTTCATATGTCTTACAGTGTGATATTCTTAGCAACTGTAACTATTTACACTAATTTGGTCAATAAAGAACTTTTAATTGATAGTAGAAAGAGATTTGATGGACAGACGTTACGTTATAAAATTAATGTCATCGTTCGGTTAGGCTAACTAGTACTGGGACCAATTATACGAAGTCCGTTAAGCTTAAACGATCGATATAAATAGAATTCAAAGCCCTTCCTTCCGATCTGCTCTAAAATACAGAATTGCCGTATTCAGTTAATAAAGTCAGTTTCAGTTTGGTTGCACGAGGAATATGAAAATGTGATTTGTATCTTAAGCAGGAGCTGCGGAAGCGGGGGGCAAGGAGGCATGTGCCCTCGTCAGTTTTTGTGTCAGGGGAAAATGTGCCCCCTTTTCATGGAATGGCAATGCCTTGCTTCAGGAACAATTGAACTAAAGAGGTTTTTATAGATACAAGCCCCCCCCCCACCCCCGTGAGGTAATAAGTGCACTGCTGGCAAAAGTAAATATATCTTTCCAAACCCCTTGCAGTTTTAAACGTATACTTACGTGCCCTTTTTGTTCAGTGCCCCTCCCCTTCACTTTTGAAGTGCTTCTGCGGTCCCTAATCTTAAGTTTGTCAATCGTTTACGCTAAACAAGCTTCGCACAACTGGCCCCTGATTAGCATAGTAATGACTAGGTCAAAATACGCTTGTTAATGAATAACGTAGCAAAGTGAAATAGGTCAATAAGTCATATTTCTGGGGCGACTTTTTCACAAATTGTCGAAACTCGCAAGGAAACGCTGTGTTTTGGAACAATAAATATCCATCCATATACAGTAAATTATGATATTGTAGATTAACATGAAGATTTGACTTGCTATCGCAGGCTGAGTGGAGGCCCACTACTAGTATTAATAAACTGTAATTTAGAATTAAAGTCATTCTGTACAAGATTGGGGTGGTGTATTTGACAGATATATAACGCATCGGAATCCGCATGATTATCACACTCAGCAAGCTGGAATCCGCATATAGTTATCATGTATAACGCGTGCCTGCAGTAAGCGAGTTTTCTACTCCAGCATTTTCCTCGCTGCTGGTTAAAATATCACCGCTGACGTCCATGTTTTTGTAGCTCGTGTGATATCTGATGCATGATATCATGAACAGCCCTTGGTGAACAGTTTGTTAGTACTGATGGGACTGCATTCATAGCTTTCACTGGCCACCAGAGAAATTAACTATTTTTCGCCGCGAAATTCTGAAGTGGAAAACGAGCTTCAGGCGGGTATTCACATTCGAACCAATATTTATTCGGTCGTAACCATTTTAGTTCGCGAAACCGCAAGCAAACGTGCGTTCACACTGCAATGGCTGCACAACGTGTTTAGGTCTCAAACAAAAACACAAACACGGATATACAGTAGGTGGACAAAAAAAGTGGCCCCCCATTAAAAAACGGGGTTTTTTTGTATGTACCATTCTGAAAATTTTACAACAGTTCAAACATAGCCATGATGCTAAACATAAAGCGAGAAGTTTTAAATATCTGATTAGTACCATGGCTGTTTCTATATTGGTCTTGGATTTCCTGAATTTTGTAAGGAAAAAAGATTGTTTTCTTGAAGCAGGGCCTAGAGAGGTCAATTTTTTTTTGTCTACCCACTGTACATTGCAGTACCTTTGCAACGAGTTGGTCTCTAATATTGGGATAATAACATCTTTTCCACACTTGAAACGTGACAGCCACAGGCATCCTAGCACCAGACCACGAGCCATGATACGCGGCCAGGAGGAATCTTTGTATGGGTAGGGAGGGAGGTAAAACAATGTGGTACCGAGCCACATCGTTGAACGTCGTTTCTGGCATACATACAGTCGTTGCTGTGCGATGATTTTGTAAAGCAGGCACGTCTACATGGAGAAGGATTTTTAAATACAGATTAAGATAAAAATAATCATATACCTTTGGTAGCTACACTTTCTATTACAAAAAAACTATAGATCCTCAAAATCGTTTTCGGTCCCGTCATATTATTGGCAGTTTTCACGCACGTGATAAACGTACAGGTTATTATACGAGGAGTGAGGCGATATCAATCGAGTGAATGTCCTTCATTCCCACATTCATTCACATTTTGCGACACCGTCCCTCAAGTAAAATATGATACAGCCTTCCCTTTATATCGTAACACATGCTTTCAACATGTTGATTTCTCGAAAGGTTCTTCCCACAAAGACCCACTATATTAAGGCCTTGGCTAAGTTCTAGTGTACATCGTCGCTGGAGAAAAGAAAATAGAACTTGTAGCATCTCGGGGCAGAGCCACTTTTGCCCAATACAAAAATGTAAAAAGCACAATGTATTTTGCCACTGCTCTGCATGAAGAGAGCCTTGAAGCAAATTTACAACAGGAAAGAATGTGGTGCGGACGATACCAACAACTAAGTTGTGCAGTCTCCAATGATTACTGCCCATAGGCAAGAAACAGCGCAATATCGTATCAATTCATCATTGGTGAATAATTATTGAATGCCCAAACAAAAAATAAAGCTTGCCTTGACTGAAAACCCCACTTTTGTCAACTTCAGCGTCAGGTTGTTGATAAGGAAAACTGTATTGAACAAAGCAATCTGTTTCACCGCGTAGTGATGTTTTCCCAAATACTGAAAGTTTTCTAACACTTCGGACAGAAATTTCAAACCAGTGGTCAACTATAAAATTTATAAATATTAATAATCACAAAATTTGGTAGCTAAGAAGTAACCGTGGAAATATGGAAGTCATTTCAAAAATATGATATTCTACAAACCACGGTTTTCGTGTTTCGGCACACAATTCTTAAAATCACTTTGCCATCTGGAAGAAACAAATAAATCAATGAATTAAACAAGGTGGAGATATAATACTGTATAGCTACATGTCTTAAAAATGGCCGAGATAGATAAGAATCATAGCTACTGCTCAAATCATTGATAATTCATGAGCAAAACACAAGGAAATCAGCACCACGGTAAAGAAATTCTAAACTTTCTCACTGATTTTCCTTTTAAAAACAAGCTCGTTTGAGATGCAAAAAACTCAAAAGTTGTTCATCACCGTTTTTTAAACTATTCAAAGTGTGCAAAAACCTCCGCTAGAGTCTCGTTTTCAACACACTATTTGCATGGTGTTTTATGCATCGGTAATAACGCTTTTTGGTTTATTGCATAATTATAAAGCATTTACGAGTATGTTAAAACTTTTCCCATGCAATCATATATTATCGTAAAAAGCCCTACAACAAGGCTGAGAAAAAATATAGCGATATATCGATTTACTGTGATCTTTCACAAAAAGATTTCCTCGCCTGAAAAGCTAGCAGACTGCACTTTGAAAACACCAATTACAAACGAACATTCCTCAATTATTACGATAAACCATTAGATTCGGAATATATATATCATGATATCTTATTTTTACGACAGGCAAATTACCGAAGTTTCTTTTAGTTCTTTGGATCATCGTCAGCCATTTCCTACCGCAATAATTTTTTCTATTGCCTGCAATAATAATAATATTCCCATAGCATATGATACAATACCTGTCGTTTGGTATGAAAAAATCACCCACTTCTGGATATTGCTTAACATCAAGGAGGTTGTTTATCTTAAAACAAAAGAACGGTACATCGGTGATTGCTGAATCTCATTCAATAGTAAATTGAAAGTACAAAGATGAGTATGGAGCAACAATTCAGACTCGAGTCGGAGGGATAAAATGATCCAAGACAAACAATTTTTGTACCGACAGGATCTCGCAATTGAAATTTAAATGTAGTTGTACACAAGTGTACAGTCATATTCCCTCATTCGCTTTTGATATAATCCCGCTTTGATATGGTAACCATTAGAGTTTATGTAATATACGTACTTGATCAGCATTTCCCATCACCAGTAAGACGTGAAGTTCCCCATGCAAGGAACCTGTAAAAGGATTTCCTATGCTAACCCAACCATCCACTCCAACCACGGGAAACTAACAAAATAGTTATAGATATGTTTTGAAAAGCCTATGTCAAACGAAGTTTGAAGTTGACGAAAACTGTCCATGAAAAATAATTCTAAAGGATATATTTAAAGCATTAGATGAACATGCAAATAAAAAGATTGCATATAAGTGTTTTGAACATATTTTAACATTAATAAAATTCTTGATAACCTTGGTAAAGCATTAAAAACAAAGAAGCAAAGTTGTGCGACGACTTCACGTCAACTCTCATGCATCCTGTTTTGATCCAGGAATATTTCCAGGAATAAGTTATCTCTTCAGTTGTTACGATAACCAGTAAAAATATGACTCGCGATGAAATTAAGAAGATATTGTAGAATGCAATGTAACAAAACATCCAAACTTGAAAAACATTAAAAACCTCAAATTCTCGCTAATTCCACAAATTTGAAATGTTTTATATTTACAATTCTTAAAAGAGGCAGCATGACGCAAATAATGCACCGAACATAAGAGAATGAAGCGAAGTCTTCCCGCCTTACCTTGGACTTAAGTAGAGCTTTTGCAGTTTGTTCCTCTTTATAAGATAAATAGAGCTGCTGTAAGGTCAGCTTGGCAATTCCTACAAGCTGATAATATCATGCAACAGCATTAAATTATACGACGACAGGAAACAATAAAATTAGATATAATTACCAAGTTGTACAAGATAGTTTCTATATTGGCTGTTATACTTTGTCTATTGGAAATAATTTTCTTTTCCTTTGTCACCGACAATGGGTCGAAGTATATCGCTATATAAATTATGATATGTGCAAACCAGTACTCAGTATTGGTCGGATCACACATAGTGCAACATGCAAATGCAGAATGATGGAACCAGTTTTTTGATATATGCGCAGCCTTCTTGCCCATCATATACAGTTTTGTCAGTCGGTGAAAGGATACCAGGGTACAGCAGGGCGGAGTGGCTACAGTAGTATCAGATATCGTCAGGGCCGTAACTAGACACAACAATTGGTGGTGGGGGAGGAGTGTGCATACTCATATATTTATGTTTACATGCCCTAATAACAATCGCTTTCAAACGGAATCAGTAAGGCCGAACATGAATATATGAAAATGCACCCCCTCCCGCCCCCATAATCGTGTCTAGTCGCGGCCCTGGAGATCTCGATTCGCACTACCACTATAAAGCATAGAAATATTTCTGATACAAAGCTGCAAGTATATGTAGCAACCCAGTGATAGGGTAAGGTGAACCGTTCTGCGTATATGTGCTAAAGTAAGAAAACTGCTTTATTTACAATCATACTTCATCTTCCTGTGTTCCTCCAGCAGTTTTACTCCAAACTTCCAAAGTAAGAAAGTTATTGCGCATTCGATCCAGGAGAGCTGAAGTTAATAATACCGGAAATATCTACAACGTTCATAAACGCATAACAAATGAGTCACTTTTAAATATTAGTGAAGAGTGGAAAATATAAGGCAAACACAACCCGAGGACTACTTTTTCTTGTACAGGTTCGTATGTACAGCATCTTGAAACGAACTGGTTACGTAAACACGACGGGAATAAGGACACGACCATTCTATTTTCTTGCTACTAACCATCAGTAACTGAAGACGAAAATCGAATTATATTTTTCTACAGGGTGTATAAAAAAACGCAATCCTACGTTCAAATGAAAATTTCAGAAAGAGGAGGAATTGGTGAAGGCTAATATTTCCACTGTTCGAATGCTCTACTATTTTGTTTATAAAAATTTGCTTGTTCGTTAAATTTGAACTTGAAATGAGTGAGTAATGTTACTATGAGTAATTGGAATAGGACAATTTAAAATTTCAGATAGCTTGAATTAATTAAAAATTTCAGTCAACTTGATAACAATCATTTAGCGTAGCCACTATTTCTCAGTACACACATATCACTTCGACATGCATTTCGCGAGCAACTCTTCTTAAAAATTGTGGATTTCCACGCAAAAAATGTGCTTTATAAGCATTTCAAACAAAGTATTCGCATGCAACGACAATGTACCATTGAATTCAAGCATCTAAAAATGACCGCTTGCAGTAAATCACTTATTTTGCAGTTCTAAATGGCTTAAAATACACAATCAATAACACAATAAGTGGAGAAAGGATGGGACTACAACATGAACTCAAAATGAAGACATGAAAATTTACATTATTTCGGTTATAAAGCTTTAAAGTTGGATTGCGTTTTTTTATACACCCTGTAGATCTCATGCAAAAGGCTGAATGTCTGTCACTGCAGTGGTATATCAGCATATTGTCATACAAAATTATGCTGATTCACATTGGTTTCTTTTCGGTTTATTTAGTTAGATTCACTCCTTAATGTTTTTTTTTTAGATTTTTCTACCAATATACAAAAAGTTCTGATGACACATTTTCCTCGGGTATAGCTTCAAAAATACATGCTATAAGCGCTACCCAATCCTACAATTTACGACAGATTGAATAATTTTTGCAAGTCTTGCGTTACGCATAGTCTTCACATTGTTCCGAAATGAACGTACCTGTCTAAAATGAAACTTGGGGTCATTATTTCCCCAAGAAATGGGCGATCGTGACGTATCGGAGTTCCAAAACATGCGAGATATGATATAAAGATTACTGCGAGATGTATTTCCAGGTACTGTCACTCTCACACCATGACTACTGCTTATTATATTTCTTCCTTCAGAAACCCAAAGCAGGGTCGTCAAGGGAAGAGAACGATGGCAATCTAGAAACAAAATAATGCTACAATTTCTACGTGCATGAATGTATGTCTCTTGCGTAAATACGACAGAAGATGCAAAGTAGTCAAGAAAATGGATTGCATGCTTAGCTATACGTAGGCCAGCATGCACGAGGAATGTATCTTGAGATTGATGCAGGACCTAAAAGTCTATCGCAAATTTTCATTGCTTGTTGCATATCTACCTATATTAAAGTATAATATCTACCAATTTCCAATAGCAAGCTTTCAAAAGTCGGCCTGATATATGAATAAGTCTTCCTTAACGGTTCCTTACTTGAGGTAGCAGTATATTTTTGGGAAACATGGATTTGCTGTGGTGCTTGGTCTGTTTGAATCTGCTTCTGAGACTGTTTCAAGTCGGCAAGCAGGCCATCCTTGACACTTCGTACGCGACCAGTGAGTACTTCAGATATAGCATTCTCCTCAGTATCAATATAATCGATGTTCTTACCATTACTCATTAAATTGATTTTCATCTAACATATTGGTAGACAAGAAAAAATAGGGTTGCTTCAAAATATAGGGGTCAGTATATCAAATGCTGAGTTACCGTAAAACTATACAGAGGCAAATTTTTAAACTGCTAGCAATTTTGCAAAACTCTCTCCACATCCGGGAACATTAAACAGTAATTTTCCTTCGCATCATGGCGTTACTTATTATCAATATTTAATTTGTTCATTTTCCCAACCAAACAGAGTTTTAAACATAATCGCTCGGTAATGAGACCTAAAGAAGCTGATTACGGGATAATAATCCACAGGTAATCTATATGAGCTCTGATAATCTTGACTAAATTTACACTGAAGAACAACATCTGTAATAGATGAAGAAATTGAAACTTTCTATCATTTAAAAACGTCCTCAACTGGGCCATAAACAGTTGCATAATGGAAATCACCGCACAGATAAATATTTTCTGGGTTACCTCGAGTTCTGCCAGCAATGAATCTTTGCGTGACGAGGTGGAGGATGATTCACTTGATCCAGCGATTTCTTTGCTGTAAATTTTAACCACGTCTTCGTAATGAAGGCACTTTGACATAAGAACACTTGCAAGACTGATTTTTCCATGTCCCGTCAACTGCGGCTACAGAAAAATTATCAGCAAAAGAAGAGAGATCAATAAAAGCTAGAACACTTTTCATGTAGCGGGTTTCAGCAATCGTTCGTTGCGCTGTATAGCGAATGGGGGTAAAATAAAAAGTTTCTATAATCAAAGAAATATGGTAATAATCAGTTGAACATCTGCTGTTCCCTATAGCGCTTAGCAAAACTCTTTATTGTGTTTTTATAGTTGTTTCATCACCTATACAGTTGTACCTTAAAAAATTATGCATGTACTGTTTACTTACTGATTTTTGCTCCGATTTTCTCTCAAATACATTTATTTTCAGCTCATAGTCACACCAAAAGCTGATAAGTGTTGAGTCAAAGTGAACAGGGAAGACACAATGATGGTTAAACAGAACACCTACATAACAAACATATGATATACATAAAAGACATATACTTTTGGTCGGATTCCAGTCAAATGCAGTGAATCGGTCTAGCACACTTACCTCGAGCGGTTGTTTTCTTTGTAGCTATTCTAGTGATTTCCAAACCCACATCATTCTTGTTAGGTTGATCTGAACTATGGTCCGACGAAGTGGCAACAGGAAACTCGTACTCAATAAAATATGTTCTATATAGAGTGAACATTGAATCTCTTCTAAAAACAGTACGTCTGTGGTACAGTGAGCGGTGACTATTGAGCGAACTTGACAAAGATAATGGGCCTATTGCACAATGGGCAAAATTATGATTCACACAAAAGGAAGGGTATAAACCACAACAACTGAAAAGAGCATCATAAATAAAAGTGCAGAGCTTCCGTGCAAAATGTTGTAAAAGTTATCAATTTCGGTCGTGTAACACAAAGAGATACAAAATTTGCGTACTTCACATGGCTAAATTGTCCACTCTTTCCTACGTTGCAATGAAACTTTGCAGTTTTACTATTGCCATGATGCTCTTTTCAGCTGCGGTGATAGTTTGGACCAGCTTAAAACATTTTTAATGTGCAATTTCTCCATTGAGAAAGATGAATGAAGCTTATCTCCCTTTGTTTCCCTTCCTCTGTTTTAACTGATATCAGTACAACAAGTCTATTAGGATACAAAATAATAACATGCGTTCTCAGTTCGAAAACGTCAATAATTTGTGAAATTACGGATGAAAGGATAGTCTCAACATCCTTGTGCGGAACTCTAAGATTGCACATTCACGGCAATAAGTGCTGAATTTGCAGTACATGTACCTTTTATTCTGTTCATCTACATCTAAGTCCCTTAAAATCTTCAGTCTATTCATATGTACTTTCGCAGCGGTGACTCTTCCCAAAGCAGTCAATTTATTAACACCAAGGTTCAGAGTAGAACAAACGTTCTTTATATTCCGATTTTCATCTGAGAAACAAACGAATTGATTATTTTTAGATTTATAGGCAAGATAATGGCTTCACTTACTGCATGTGTAATGTTTTATAGTGCGATGATATCAAAACAGTGTATGGTTTTCCAACAAATTGCGCACGGCAATGATTTAAACCTGCGTGTATAGACTACCACATATTTATATATACTAAAGACATACAAGCTAAAGGAGCGTTGTTATCTCTTGAGGGAATAACACGACGCTTAATGTAGTGGTCAGCCTCTGCAGGTAATGGATCTGTTCTTTCTTTCACACAATTTGTTTCTGCTGTTGATCGAGGCATCTGCTAATAAAAATAGTACGAGGTACTGTAAGTCTTGCAAAAACTCATTGCTACGAATCCAAGGAGCTGTGTGTACATGCAAAAACCTCATCTAAGTAACTGATGCTCCAAAACCTGAATTACTGAGCGTGCAAACAATGCTACATTATAGATTGCTCGTTGAAAGCACGGTCGATAAAGATTAACGGTGTTCAAAGTTAAGTGCATTTTGTTTCAATATTCCAAATAATGTAGAGTACTGCATGACGAGTATACAGAAAGTAAAACAAGGTAACACAGTTCGGGAAAGACCCCAGGGTATATCTAAAAAACAAATTTGGAATATACCACAAGCATGAACTACACACAACAATGCAGTTTGATAGTTATACAACGTTCAGCACAAGTCGATCATTGATGTAAAGTTGAAGAAAAAGTAGGATGCAGATCGTTTTTAAAGGCGTCGTGTACCCCTCAGTCTACCCAAAATTGGGCAGATTTCGTTGTAAACCAATCAGAGCTTTTGTTTACATTTTTGTTCTCGACCAATCAGCATGTGCAAAACGCTAAAACTTATCCAAAAAGAGCAGGAAAATAACACCGCATTCTAGGGCTTCGGTAGTATGTCTCTATCCGCAGTATGTCGAAAACTGGAGGAGCTTCTAGCAGCTTAAGCCCCGTACAGACGGACAATTTTTCCTTGACAATTTTCCTTGACGACATCACCTGCTCGTGTGTACAGTGAACAA
>JAOBYK010359465.1:0-15134 GCA_025434845.1 Phenganax subtilis | reverse complement strand
AGTTAAAAATACCCTCATTTGACTTAAAATAAATATACTACTCCCGTGGAACGGATGCCTAATAAATCATAAAAAGACGTATTAAAGAAATAGCTCTTCAGATTTCAAAGACTGAATGAATATAACTGCTAACATATTTCCTTTAAAACTAAAAGAAATTTCACAGTATAATTTATAAATATCAAATAAACTGTATATATAGCAGCGAGAATACGTATATTTAATGTAAATAAATTATACATAATTATATCAATTTAGGTACATCAAACATCAAACACAAAACTCCTTTGCTGAATATTTGGCATAATCTTTCAACAAAGAGGGTATATTTCCTCTACGTAAAAATACATAAAACAATAAGCAATTTTTTTATCAGAAAAGCAGCATCATTTATCAATTTAAAGGTTGAACAACCGTGATCAGTTCAACTAGTGGCGTTTGTGTATCGACTGTGCAAGTACAGAAAACTCGTTTATAAAGAGCACATACTGGCTGAACCTTAATTTTGCGAAAAAGGTTGTAAAAATCTTAAACCAGCATTCTTAACAAGTACAAAAGGACGAAAAGGCGTATATTCAATAAAAACCTCGGCGTCATTCAATGGTTTAACAACGGAGCTTGCGCGTGGGGACTGGTGACTGGTTCATTGATCTTTGGAGTGTAGCTTGTACTACGGTCCACAGGAGAAGCATTTGTATGCAGTATGTCAAATTTGAACCGCTTCTTGGGGCATTACTGCGAGAACAACAAGAGGTATGACTTATTCTATAATTTCCTAGCATTGATATAGTCGTATAACGCACGTGAGCTACTTGATACAGCCGGATAGGCAAAGTATATACTAGAAGTATCACGGTAGAATTCCTGTATTCCATAACTGGCACGAAGTCAAATTATTATCATCAGTAAACAAGTGCAAGTTTTAGCAAGTTAGTCATAAAATAATGGCTCAGGTCTTTCGGCAAGGTTCTATTGCAAGAAGCAAAATAACAATAATTGCAAAAAGTGGCAATGGGTGTCTTCGTGAGCTCGAGGTGTGATGCTATGTAGTGATTACGGATACGCACTTCGTTCAGCGAGAATCAAACGCTTGTATTGTAAAAACTTCACAACAGCCGTCATTGTATGACTAGTAGTTTTGCAGTGCTGAAAGTGCACTATATTAGTTTCGCAGTGTAGAAGTGTTGTGTCTGAATGCTTTAATATGTTCCAAGGAATGCCATTTCTACAGTGGTTTGCTACTAATGTTTGGGTTTTGTTCTGCCACAACAAACCGTGCGTAATAGCTTTTATATCTCCCAAGTAAACTACTGGACAAAGAATACGCAGAAGTTTTTTACTGTGTACATGTACTTCCATTCCAAGAAAGAGTTACACTACAGCATATCTATTCCATTTTACATGATGTATTTGAAGATATGAGGACTGGAGCGTACAGAACTGAAATGAACGAAAGCATCACTTACAGTAACGCGAAATCAAAGACTTGTTTAGTAAGATCTGATGAACAAAGTCAAAATACAACGAGGAACAATGTATTCTACCTTCTGACTGCTTGTATATTTTACGCTGTGAAATAGTTAGAAGAAAAAAGTTACTCTGTTTTACAAGATATATTTGGAGATCAACAAAGCAACTATTTTCCTAATGAAGAATAAATAATACAGAAACTTTCGTTTTAAAGCAAAATTCAGCTAACTTTATTTTCATGCAAAGTAAAACAAGAGAACTAATTATTTTAACTTCAGCGCATGTACAGCATCTCCATGGAACGAAAGATTTGTTAACCATTCAGCAAAACTGCGTCGTTTTAAATTATTTACTTGGAAAAACTCAAGCTGTAATTCAACTGCACGAACATGGAAAACTAACAATGTATTCGGATTTATAGGCAATATGTTGAAGGACAAGGTAAAAACGAGGGTACAAAGCGACTTGGTTTAGCAAGATTTAGTGCAGCTTAACCTATAATTATTTACCTGTAGTGATCTACAAAGACCGACCGAAGTTTAGTTTAACGTGCAAAGCACATTTCACGTATAAACATCTGCATAATTTCAAGTAAAAACGTAAAAATATCCAGAATCCTCTAAAAATTTCATGGAATGATAGCGATAAACAAGAAAATCCACTTGGTTTACAAGATTTACGTGAAGATAAACAACTTGTGTAAAAGACATAGAGAAGAATTAAAACTATATATAGTGTCCTCAGCTTCAGTATAAAAAATCATTCAACAAAATTTCGAGGCAAAAAACTCGATGTACTCTTTTCATGGATACAATGCGCCATTCCCACCATAAGCAAAGCTAGTCAGCGTAATAACATCACAAAAGATAAAAGAAAACATGCACGGTAGAGTTCAAAGCATTGTTCTGTAGAAACAACTTCAATAGCTAAAATATATTCTTTATATAGAAGATCTAGTCGACAAAAAATGTAGGCAAGCGAACTCAAATATATCACATTGATATATGTTAGACATATTCCTTTAAGCTACGTAGGCTGTAATCGTTGTCTTTGACAGAAAAGTTTTTGTTCCTATAAAACATGAGTTGCAGATGCGTGACCGACGCAAATCAGCAAATGACGTAGTTATATATACAAATAGTCATAGATTTTTCCAAAGATTCTTCGTGTGTACACAAAGAAGAGGGCGAGACTAGTGCTAAATTTCGCACCGAGTAAGACATGTTTAAAATCTTATCCGTGAAAATACTCTTAGGAATCAATTTGAAACTCTGTTTACATTTCATGAAAAACAGTTTTTCCATACAAGTAAGATCTGTTCTAATCATTACAAAGCACTTATATGTTAAAACGTATTTTTTTTCTCCAACTGCACTCAGTATCTTGATAATGATTGAGTTTTAAACGAGTCTAACTATTTAGAAGCAATAAAGGGTGTTCTCTCCTCTGGTTTCGAGTAACTTATACAACAACAATCGTTGCTATAAAAACAAATATATAGAAATACAATACAAATATGAGGTGATATTTCATCTTGTCTAATGCATTGTCTAATGGGCTGAGTACCATAATGGAGAAATGTTTACAATTTCGCTTCCTAAAGCAAGGATTGATAAACAATCACTGAAAGGACAGGTCATCCAGATAAGCACATCTTAATACGCCATTATGGAATATAAATTTCAAATCTCACGGGCAATGAGCTACTGCTGCGCTCGTTCGAAAACTTTGTCTGCTTAATATAGCTAGCTGATAATATTCAAATAAAATTTCACTTTCATAAAAAGTTCCATTCTAGAAATTTCAACGTTTGTACTGACAACTCCAACGCGATTTCTTTAGCTTACATATCCATTCTATTAATTAACGAGAGAGTACAATTCAAATAAGATGTTCGATAATATACCTACATGTTTATAACAAGAAGTTAGAAATTTTGCGGCCTAGAGATGAACAAAAGCCAGCACACAAGTTTAGTACAAGTATAAAGTACAACAGAATACTTGTGACAGCTTTAGGTAGATATGCTGATGTCGTGCAACATTCCAGGAGAAAATTTGGATTAATAAAAGTAAACCAAAAAGATGGATAATATATTCCACTAAACTGAACGAATATTATCACCTGCTTCACGAGTCTCATGCTATAGTTTTTAAATCATTTTCCGTTGAATTTATTTTAATTTGCTATGTTATTACTTTCCGCTGCATTCCATCTTACAAATACTTATATCACAAGAATATAACAATTGTGTGTTGAATGATAAAGTTACGGAAAATCGTGCAGTGAGACATGGGACAAAAACTATATCTGCAATGATTTTAAACTTGCTCTATCTACACTATATTGAGCTCCATTTAGTATATCGTGGACTAAACATATTGGCAGCGTTTTCGTCGCTTATTCTACATGAGGCGGCGTAAAAGCGAGCAGCACAACTCGAATTGGCGTCGCTGGGACTTTCAGGAAACTAAATTAAGACCTTGTTTCGCACAAGTGCAGGAAATGTCAACTCACAGCGTACAATGCGGTGAACCTTTCTTCTTGCAACACACAAATATATCTTTCGCTAATTTAATTGCTGCTCACTTGTGTCCCTTTCAAGCAGGCGACACGAGAACACCGGATCCACGCCCTGATAAAATCTATCACTGCATATTCAGGAATGGTAGAAGAGCACGTTTTCCAAAATGTAATATAACTTACTACTATTAATTCGAAATCGTACACAGTAACTCAATTTACTAACCTGATACCGCTGACCCAAATTTGAAGTTAACCCAGGAGACATTGCGTGACGTTCTCGGTGTCTTAAAATTTCTTTGAAGAACAGATGACGGTGTGAATCGCAGGCGCACAAGGTATGATAATGACCCAAAACTATAAATATGGACAACAAAAATTAGCATAAATTGCGTGGTGGAACAATGCATACTATATTTAGAGAATATCTGTGATGGTTTATCAAAAACTTGGAGAAATTTTCACATCGTTGACAGATCTGTTCGTTTGAAATTGCGTGCTGTTTCCTTTCAAAGCATTGTAATATGACTATTACTGACAGTGCGCGGCATCTCAAGATCTTACATTAGTGAGAATGAGATTGATGGGGGACAGTAAACTTAGTCAATTTAGTTAACGTACAATATGTTTTGCACACAATCGCGCTGGAAAAAAACGCAACGTTGTAGTTAGCAACTTATGAAGGGTTGTAGACAGCACAATTACGAACAAGATATATATGACAATAGTCAACTAAGAGGTGATTAAAAACCATGGGACATATGATAACACTTTTCTTTTGTTTCTACTTTAGTCCATTGAAATATGATAAGAGTTGATCACTTTCCAAGTTCATGTTGTCTTTTCAAGATCTTTGCCAAAAATATGTTTTTAACAATTGGAAGATGACGAATTAAATGATTTTGCTATTAAAGAAAAGAGTGCTCAAAGTTTTCCGAATTAAAAAAGTTGAAAGAGTAATCATTGTTTGTCCGTCAAAGAAGCTGTTAAATAAAGAAATCGTAAAAACAATATTTTACATTATAACAAGGAATGTGTTATTTGCTAAGACTGTTCACATGCATCGTCACATGTTATTGTACTCGGCATATCGTACACACCGGAAAAAGGTTAAATTACTACACGTTATAATTCATACTTGCCAAAACTCCTTTTCCAAAGTTTTAAACAAAAAAACAAGTTATTTCGTCTTTCGTTTAAAAGCAAGTCAACACAAGAAATTAGCTTATTCGTTCCCGGCTCACAGGGTGGGATGTACATCATGTTAGCAAAGGAAATTGCCAGAGGGGGCAAAAACTAAATTTTTCGGAAACGTAGCGTGTTGTTTTTTCAGTCGTAACGCAAACGAAATTATAGAACTTACAAAACTGAGAAAGATTCCATTGTTAAAAAGGTCAATGAGACGGAAATATATCACTCACTCGTACATTGTGGTCAAGAACTTTCATTTAAACTTGCAGGAGAATATCACACGTGGTTTACCTTGAATTTACTCCAGAAGAAAGTAAGTTCAAGATTGGAAATTCTATTTCCGGATGACATCATGCATGATTTCAAGAAATTTTACGAGGGGCGAGTGAATCGGTTTTTCAGTCTAAGAATATATAAGCCTACGGGCTAATTGTACAAGTGCTGCTCTCGTTCAGCACTTGATTACATAAGATTTCACCCTAAGGATTTGTTGTTTTACTTTGGCAAATGCAAGAGGATTTTACTTGTGAGTATATCTGGCAATGAGATGACTCTCATGCAGCTAACTTTACGAATCCAAAGCAAGCAATTGCATTGCACAATCATATAAGGTGCCATTATCCTCTATGACAAAGGAATGGTTACCGTCAGCAAGTATACAATGCTGTCTTGAGAAACATTAATGCTTGTTCGAACCGGTGCGACTTTTTCCCCTTTTGGCTGATGTGTTTCAGCAAATTGATTGAAGGGTGCATTGGCAAAATTGTTGGATGCAGCATGTTCACCAATTATCAACTCTATCACATTGTTCAACACGAGAAAAATCGCAGTAAAAATCTCCCGTGTGAAGAGGCCTTTAGCTTTAAACTGCCAATCATTAAACTAGAAAACCAAATCTGTTTAAATGAATGACTAGTAATTTAGTGATTAAACCTTCAGGACGCTGTTGGGGAATATCGTTTGGCCAAAGATATTGTACAAATGCAATTTGTTGCCAGTCTATTTAGTCGCTGAAAAATTTCTAGAGTGCCTACAACAGAAAAGCGTAATCCAATGAAACGTGCGCCTAAAGCAAGGTATAAGCAAATCTATATTGTTTAGTTCTAAAAGTATTGTATGCTGGCAAACTATGTAACCATTTTTGTTCCTGTTTGAACTGGGTTCTCACAGCAGAGTTACGAAAATTATGCGAACAGATAGTTCATGTAGTTTCGAAATACGAGATCATAAATATTCTCATCGATGTGTTTGTTTTACCCAAAATTATAAAATTTATTCACTTTTAATTTCTGAAATTGGAGGGTTATAGACTGCAGTAACTACACAACTTGGTTTCATTTCAAAGGACCCCTGGTTAAAAACAGGAAAACAAGATCATGAATAGTGAATCAGTGGCCTTGTTTATACGCCACCTAATTGACTTTTTTTTCACAACGGAAACGAGATGCTGCCAAATGTGAACTAGACGCCCTTTGTGTAGTTTATAAATATATCTGTTTATGATTTCAAACTAATATCGCGCAAAAACAAAGTGCAGGAACAGCAATAAAGAACACCTAAGGTCTTCAACCTCTCGACGCATTCTATTCTGCGTGCGTGTGTTCTTGCCTTGAAACTCGTCCAAAAAAGTTGCGCGAGGAAAAAGCATTGCCAATTTCGTATCCACAATGACGATGATAAGCTACGCAATATGCCGCTTCATATCCGGAACATGTTCTCGATACCCCTTCGTCCATTTGGCTGAAGTTTCGCGCGCGAGCGCCAGCGGGATCTGTTGATCTAATCGCCTCACCGCATTTTGTTTACGTTGCTTGTACAAAGACAACTTTACCATTACACGAGAGATTCTTGTTGCAAACTTGAAAAGACAACTGATTTGATTGGTTTTCCGAACTCAACAAGTGACTTATAGTACGTTGTATATTTCATTGTCGTTTAAATATCTATGTGCCTAAGCATTGCAGCACTTGTAAAGCTAATAACATAACGCTCCGCGTTTAGTAATAAGATTTGAACTATTAACAGGTGCTATAACAATCTTTAATATGCTATGGAATCGTTCGCGTTTAACTTCTCTTCCTGACAGATGGGAATGAGTCATCTCAAAAGTACTAAAGTACGTTACCCATCGTTCCAAAGGTTCGTTATTAAAGGTTGATTGTGCGTCACTCGATCGTATCAACCAGGAGACTATATGGGAAACCTACAGAAGAAATATCCCTAATATGTGTTCAGCTTTCGCAGTAATGTATTCTTAAAGTCCAAGAATATGACGTTACCATAACTCACTGACATAAAGCTTTTCCGTTGTTTAATGCAGGATAAAACCATTAGAATGGAAAGTTAATTAGGCTAGTTCACTTGGTGGAGAATCGTCGCAACAGGGTCTTCAAGTAACTATTAAAGAACGGAAGACATTGACCTTGTACAAAATTTTCTAAAATTGGTTAAACTTTGCCAGTCAGTAGATTGCATTCTCTGGGATACTACAACTCGAATAAAATCGCAAAGTCTTCTTCGTCCTCGAAAGTTTGTGGCAGTGTGGGCGCAAACTGGTGAATTTTGTTTACTTGTGGTGACAGCAATTTGGCCAATATGTTTTTGTGAATGCAATAACATGTAAAAATATATGGTGTTTTTTCAACATGATATGGAAGTGGACTGCGCAAATACTATTCAATAATAATGCATAGTAGTTTTGAACATCTTTGGAAATGCCAGAGGTTCGTATATTCTGAGAGATATTATGTATTAGGCTAAAAGGATCTAATGCATGACGTTGAGGCTAATAATTATGTACGACTGGGTAGAAGTGATTTAATGTACGAAAGAGTTGTGCATATAACTAAGGGTTGTTGTTTTCTTGTTGTTGCTCGCAATAAGATCGATTAATGAGTACTTTTAACGATGTTTGTGAAAGGTTAGTATAACTAGCGAAGGTCAGTTTTGCGTTTCAATCACTCTCTTAGAAATATCGCGCTTCAAAAAGCACTGGTTCGTGTTTGCGCACATGTATGTTTCGAAACTATTACTGTAATACTGATGAACTACGATATTTGTGTGTCTGTGGTATACACTGTTCAGGCTAATAAGAAAAGGGATTGGTTGCAAATTATAGTGAGACAGTTTCGTTTGGGAAAAGACCCACCTTGGATGAGCAAAAGTGCGCATAAGGGTTGGCTAACTAAGTTTAACGTGATAAATGACACAAGTAAAAGGAGTGTTTGGCATCTTGATGTAGTTCACGAATTTATCAGTCGTGGGTGTACACGCAATCATATATAGTCATTGTGTTTTGGAAATATGGCCACGTTTTTATTAAAAGGATGCTACTATATCATTCAAATTAAATACAGTCGTATTGCTTATGTATGATCGAATCTCTAGCCAAGCCATGCTGTTTCATAATTTCGGTGTATTTGTGAATTGGAAGGACGTCCTCCATAAAACGCTCATTTCTTGCAGCTTCAAGTTTGCAAGTTCCAAATGAAATCAGAACACTATTATCATTGAGTACAGCGCTGCTGGTCAGCGGAGTATTTTGTGTAGTAGAGTCCTTAATAATCAGACTTGTTCCTTGTATTTAGAGGAAGCGAAGGACGCAGAATGCTAAGGGATTCAAACTACGGCGCAATGATCGATGAAGCAATTCTACCTAAAGAAGAAACTAGTTGGAACCATGACGAGGTATGCGAAGCCTTGGTGTTAGTTTGCTCTAATCACATGCCAGCATACATCTTGTTACGTTAAGAGTCATATATCACTTCTCTTATGAATTTTATGCAATTAACTACAACTTAAAGTTTTTATTACTGATCTAATATTGCTAAATGATCTCATTCCTGCACAATGTAGCTATTTTAAAGCGTAAAACGATTAAATCATACAAACCGTTTCAGAGTATTATGAGGTATCGTTTATCGGCTCCCAATTTCAAGACTTGCCATAATATAATATTCATCACCAAATCTATCTTAAACGACGCATTAACATAACCATGATATGTAGTAGTTGCCACAGCTTTGCGCTAGCAACTACACGCTAATTATGCAAATCAGCCATAGCCATTCGCGCGCGTGAGCTGTATAATGTGTGGTTTTAGGTCTCTGCGCTACGTATTGGGAGTAAGCCAGTTTCTATATAAAACCGCGTAGTGTCAATGTTAAATCTCCTGCGAGCAATGGCTTAGATTTTCTCGCCGTTAAACGTAAATCTCTGCAGGTATAAAATAATAGTATAAAAAGTATTACTCTGGTAAAAAAAACAGTCAAGGTCAATTACTGTATGCGCGTGGCAAAGCATAATTTTGTGAAGTCGCGCGAAGCTGGCTCTGTTGTATAAAGCGTTGAATTTAAAGCTTTGAACGGATGTAGCTTTTCAAATTCAAGAGTATTACATACACTTTGGATTTCTGCTATATTTTACGATCTCCGGCAAACAGAGGCAGATTTCATTTAAGTGCATAGCCCGACACACCACAAACATGTAGCTTGCAAAGTTTGTTGTTGGTGTAAAACTCAATTGGTCTAAATCTATATCTGACTGTTTCACAAGGTCTGCATATATCAGAGTTTAATTACAAAGAACGCAATTTGAAATGGACAATTTGCATTATACACTAAATTTTGAATCAGAAAAAAGCATAGAATCTATTAGCAGAGCAAGAAAGAGCATCGTAAACTTATTAAAATGGTCAAGTTTGCATGCGAAATGTTAAAATATGCGGAAAATATAACCCTGCGAAGTTTGCCAATTTTGTATATTTTTGTATTACACGTGGAAAGTGCTACCATTTTCGGCTCAATATAGCTATCTTCGCACGTAATACAAAAATATACAAAATTTACAAACTTTGCAGCACTATGTATACCAAACTATACACTACATTTTTGCAATCACACTTTGCAGTTTTACTAAAGTCAAGATCCTCTTTCCAGCTGTGGTGATAAATTTCCCTAAATCAAACTTTTAGTCTATAATGCAATTTGTCCATTGCTGCAGTGTAGCTTCTTCTTAAAGCTCATGTGATTAACATGTTCGGGCGACTCCCGTAACAAAATATCTTGGAAACATAGCTAATGGATTTACAAGAAATGACCGACATGCAAGGAATTCTTGACATTCATGAAAATTATGAGATTGGAAACGGTTTAGTATTCGTTTCCAGTTTTCTTGCTAAATTTGGTTTATAGCTCAATTGATAGTTAACAGTTGAAAATATTGATCAAATTGTTTGTTGTCGTGATTGCGACGGAACAACAAAAAGAAAAAACCTGTTTTTTGACCAGACCCACCAGACACAACCTATGTTAGGCCGCAATGATTGGATATGTAGGAGTATACATGTTTATAAAGGGTATTTGGGTGGGTCTAGAGGAGTAGGAGGCATAAATAATGGATATAAGTTTAGAGAAATTGTAGTAAGGAAAAAATTGAATGCTTTTTATACACGGTGTTTAAGGTTGGTTGTCATTTGGTCGTTATTTTCGCCTACGAAGAGTCACACTTCCTATTAAATGCTACAATATTCTATCTCCTTAGCAGTAAATCTCATGAAAAACAAACATATTATCTACTACTAATCGCCTTCCCAAAAACCAGATGAAAACTGTTGTAATTTGGGCGTTTAGAAAGATCTCTTTTTACGACGATATGAGAAGCAGCCTTTAGCAGAAGACCTCATAGAAATAATAGTACAGAATGATCTAATTTGACTACTAATTTTGCCATACACAAACAACAACATTAGTACAAAAAACATTCGACACGTACAACAATCCGGGTAATTGCAACAGCTTACGCCAGTTACTGCGAACCCAAAATTTTAAAAAACTAAATACGTTCATAAACCACTTCACTACTCTAACTAATTTGAGATAAAAGCTAGCTGTTTTCACTACTTCGGTTCTTGAGAAAGATAGTAATGTTTTCTTTACGAGAGTTTCAGTATGGGAACGGAAATGATTCCATGACTCCGTGAATTTGTTAAAAGGATTTTCGTATCGTTTGTTGCGGCAAGACAAAACATTCATAGAGCATTCACTTAGAGTTTACAAAATTTTGAAAAATACCAAAATAGCTCGCATTAAATTACGCTGTATCTTATTACTCTGTTTTTGCCAAGTGATGAATCGGTCAACTCAGATTAGAGGTGTCATTTTTTTCCAAGATATTCACAATTGCACAAGTATATTATTCCACTCTGTCAAGTTAAGCATTATAATAATTCATGGAGAACTAAGGTCGCAAAACACAGCAAAATAAACAGCCTTGTTTTGGTCATACATACTGATACTGAATATCTGGTGAGAAAGAGGTAGGACTGGATCGAAGTTGATTCAAAACCACAACTAGACCAAACATGCACTGCGCAGCTCGTTTTAAATTTTCAACCCTGAAAACCTGAAGTAAAGTCGCTTTTTTTAAAATTTTACAGCCTTGCAGCGTATCCCTTTGTTTCTGACTTCGCTTTAATGCATTGACTTGAAATCTGATTTAACATTTTCGCATTTGAAAAATTGCTTCCTATGTAGATAGAAGATTTATAATACAAAAACTTTGTTGCTTTCATTTTGTTGGTATTCAACTTTAATCTCCATTTATTGGTTTTGTTTTATTGGAATAATGCATGGGAAATCACAATGGAGGCTTTCTGATTGTATTAACAAATCCACTGCTAGTTTACCGCAACTATCCATTCCGGTTTGGCTAAAATGCGTAAAGTTTCGAAGCTTATAACACTGCTATGTTAACAAGGTAAAGTGTGAAGTTTCCTTCTAAATGTTATTTACGAAATCTCAATTCCTGATTAAAGAAGATATTCCAGATACCTTTTCTACCACCCAATTTCCGTGAACAACGGCGCCACCCGACTCAACTAGCCATGTGATCTGGTCATTGAATGGTTACATTTACAAGGTCTGTGCATGACCAGACACTGCAAGTTATTTGAACTGTAGATATAGCACTATGCAGTGAAGTAAATGTATTGGATGGAGCAAAATTACTGAACACTATACACGTTTCAGTTCAGCACTTGAGAAAGAGAAATTCTGTAAAATATAACCAAGAATACTGCATCCCTTTCAAAGACCTGAAGGCAGATTTTCGTTCAGTTGCGAAATGATGCGCAATTGACTTTTCGTGACCACTTTCTTGTGAAATGTGTGATTTCAAGCGAAAAACATTTCATCAAATGAGATTTAAATTATACATTTGAAAAAAAAGCGATTACAACTCGATTGCACTATATCGCTTCGAATAAAAATACTCGTTAAAAATGGAAAAATTTTCTGAAAAAGCAAGTATATAGGCCGTTTGATGTACGATTCCACTGTTGTCAGAATAACCTCACTAGATTGCATATTTTGCGGTGTTCGCACTATTCCATGGTGGAAACAACATCCGATTTCCTGACGTATTTGTGTGCCTGGGTGACCATATATAGTCAGAAATGTTAATACGTGTACATAGTTGGGGAGCTACAATGTGTAGGAGTAATGTAATTCACTGCGATATAAAATTTAACATCAACAAATAATTAGAGTTGACGTCACATGTCCAGTTAACCGATGGTGCTCAATAGCTATAGTTGAAGAAATATCACCAATCTATGACCAGTAAAGCAAAAAACGTATTAATACTTAATATTAGTTTGCTATTGATAAGATAACTAACTTTGAATAAACCCCAATTGTATGGCTGCATATTTTTGATGTTAGTTCAATATATAGTCTTTTTTTTTATTATGCGTTTCCACAATATTTTTAAGAATATTTTCCAGACATGTCACGAACCGTCTAAACTTCTACCCAGGCATTAATGTGTATACATGTATCCAAAAAAATCATTTTTGGAGCAAAGAAACTTGTTTTGGAATATTTGAAAATTTTCACTGCGAGGGTTCCTTTGGGTTTTAACGAATTTTTCAAACTTTCCAAACACGCTCCAAACTTGTCCCAAATTTGTCCCTAATATTAACAATCGATTGTTTGTCCAAAAAAAGTCATTTTCAGACCATAAAAACATGTTCTAAAAAATTTGAAATTTCCCGATATTACTCAAATTGGCTTTCAAACCATATAACGGTCCAATTGATGCTTTTTCTTTAAAGTTATTAAAATTTCTACTTGTGTCATCCTAAATTTTTATAGTTTCAGTATCCATCAAGCGTTAGCTTTCTATCAATACAAAATAAAAGTTTATGCCAAGCATGTCACCATGAGTGATTGCAATATTTTGGATATTGGAAAAATTTGAAAAGTTATTTCTTCCTCTTTCACGAATTCTTCGAAATCTCCAAACAAAACCCAAAACGCAGAAAATTTATCCCAGATAGTAGCACTCGATATATTTGCCCAAAAAATTCATTTCCAGGCCATAGAAACCTGTTGCAAAATATTTCAAAATTTACCGTATGTAGATCCCCTTCGGTTTTCCCGAAACTTTCAGATTTCCAAAAATGTCTTAAAAGTGTCACAAATTTTTCCGCAGACATTATGAATGGACGCATTTGTCCAAAAAAATCATTTGCAGATCATATAAACATGTTTTAAAAAGATTGAAAATGGTCGAATTTTTCTCAAATTTGTTGGAGATCAAGGAAAAAGTATCACACATGCAGTTTCGATCTGTTTTCTTGGTCGAATATCATATTCGTCAGTCATCCATCCCAGTGCATCCATCAAACAGCTACTTGGACAGTACAATCGTTTTGATTAGCCTTTGTAATATTATGACCGTTGTGATCAGACATTGGCAGAGCACTGACTGAAGTGTTGCCACAACGATTTTGAAATGCAATAGTGGTTTCAAAGGAGATCACCAGGTACATCACTGTAGGTCTAGCGATCTTCACTGCGTTTAGCCATGTTAGGAAATTCAATAAGATAATTGTATAAACAAACTTCAACACGCAATCTATCTGTATGATAGATCGATGTATTACACCTTATCCTACGCTTATGAAAGAAGAAAAGATTTTGCATAGGGAAATAAATGCTACTCTTTGTCACATCGAAGGCCGGCCTATCTAATTGCATGCAGTCACCGTAAAATACTTATATATATTCATACATAAACGAATTTCATTTGAATAAATACGAGTTGAAAATTTCGTGACCCTTCATTGTAATCAGGAACATGTTGGCCTAAGTATCGTTGCATCGGCAAGCCTTTGATGTGGCAGAACAGCGTTCACCACTTACTCAATACACGGATAAGGAGATTAAATAGAGGACCCGTTTCTCCATATGCTATTACTATATGATGTGTTACTGTACACTATCCTGGGCGTATTGCAAGGATTAAACTATATTACGAGTAATATTTTGAAAGAGTTAATCCAGCTCTGAGTTTGCTGTTCTTGATTATGAGAGATTGTTGTCAGGTAATGGTGTAATTCTCACTATACTATAGTTGTGGTTTTAGGAAGATCGCGTGACTCTAATTTCCTGTTTGCAACTGCGTGTATATGTTTGATAACAAGTGTTAATTTTTTATGTATACAAGTAAAAGTAATGATTTGAATTATACATACTATCTATTCATTCATGCGCCCGAAAAGTTTACCATGGCTATATATTTGATTTTTAATATACGCTTGCTTACAACTCTTGCAATACTTTTGGCGCAAGCCGTTCGTAGTTATCGAGTAAAAATTTTATCTCAAGGTATGAATAATGAAGGATCTAAGTGTGACAATCTTCATGCATATCTTTGTTTGAGAGTTTTCTTAGAATTTAAGAGAGTTCTTTCACAACATAGATATACACACAACTGATATGATTCTAACGCTCTTTATATAAATCCAAATTAGTGATGCCTATAGCTCCGAGTTTAAAGATATACCAGTGTATATATGATCATCTACAGTACAATAAAGAATTATTTATGTAATTGATTTCTCCATAATTACACAAGCTAATACTCTTTTCCTTTAAGAATTTGTA
>JAOBYK010359354.1:0-16876 GCA_025434845.1 Phenganax subtilis | reverse complement strand
ATTTAAATTGATAAATAACGTTGCTTGATGAGAAAGCAGGTAGAGGTTCTTTCGGAGTGGGTGCCAGAATAGACTTAATTTACAATATCAGGGAGAATGTTGATTATTCTTGGTTATGGTGGAAAACAGATAAAAATCACACAAACGATTGAAAGCCCTTATGTATCTGACTTGTCTGCCATATCAACAATCTACGTTTATTGCAATATTGTTTAACCGCATGTCGTCGGTGACACGAACGCTCAATTACTCAGAAGCATTCCTGTTAAGGGGGAGTCCGGCAAAGTGATCACTATGGCTTTTTCGAATGTGCAGTATGTGCCAATTCAAAAGAAATCATTTGAAGACGTGGAAATTCTTTAAAGAAGCGACACTGGAGAACCTGTGCCATTTCAAAGCGGGAAAGTGATCATTACACTACACTTTAAGCAACAAAACTCGCCATACTTCTCTTAATAAATGAGTCAGAATAATCCATATGTTCGTTACTATACCTAAACAGACAGCAAGGTCACGGGATGCCTGTATTCATGGGCAGTCTATGGCCACAGGGGCATGGTCAAATGGGGTATGGATTAGGTCGTTCTGTGGCAAGAGCTGTAATGCCTAGGGTTAAAAGTGGAGCAAAAGCTCTTGGAAATATTGCCCTGAATAGTGGAGCAAAATTTGTGGTCGATGTTCTTGCGGGTACAAATGTAAAGCAAACAGCAAAGGCCCGAGGTAAGAGGGCTGCTAATGTTGCAAAAGAGCAAGCTGTGAATAAGCTGACGAATCAAACAGGGAGTGAAAAGCAAGCATAGAAAAAGGGTAAAAAGATAAAGGCCTCCGAGCCTGCGACCAGAAGAGCACCGACCAAGAAGCGGAAAACATCTCCTGAAGACATATTTGATTAAATATGAATTTTGTGCACCCACAATCACAAGAATGCACAAAAAGCGAACTCGATCTTTTTTCAATTCCCCAAACACAAGTTAGTTTAGTAAAAGGACATTGGATCGATCATCAACCAAATTCCAGTGTATGGGACGGTGGCCCAATCACGTTCCTGTCTCCAGGTACAGAAGATTGTGTCGACTTATCTAAAACGATTCTTGTAGTGAGGGCAAAAGGTACGAAAGCAGATGGCTCTGCTATCGACACGGGTGAGAAGGTAGAAGTCGTGAGGAATTTCCTCCACAGCTTATTCAAACAAGTGGATGTATTTTTGAAGGTAAAACAGATCACCCAAGCCTCTTGAACCTATGCTTACCGAGCCTATCTGGAAACTCTGCTTAACTATGGTCCATCCCCAAAGAGTTCTCAACTAACTGCTGCTCTATTTTACAAAGACACGGCAGAGAAAATGGACGTGGCGGATCCAACATTATCATCAGCTCAAAACGTTGGTCTTAACTCGAGATACAAGTATAGCAAAAAGAGTGGAGGAATAGAAACGGCTGGACCTATGTTTAGTGATGTATTTTTCATTGAACGTCTTCTTCTAAAGCTTTGTAGACCTGAAAGTTGTTTTAAATCGAAGTGGAAACGAGTTTTGTTTGATGTCATCTGAGTCCAGTGCTGATTACAAAGTGAAATTGACTGATGTTTGTCTTAAGATACACAAAGTTACAGCTAACCCTAGTATTTATGTAGCACATGAAATTGCATTGAAAAAAGCACCGGTCAGCTACCTTATACGTTGCATTGAGTGCAAGAGCTTTATTATTCCTTCAGGAAATCCCTCTCTGAGTAACGATGACGTATTTAGTAGACTAGTACCGAAATCGTTTGTCTTTGGATTGGTCGAAAGTGCAGTGTTCACTGGTGCATACAAGAAAAATCCGTTTAACTTTCAGCATTTTAACGTGTCCTCTATTGGATTATCTGTGAATGGAAAAGACATGCCGTTCAAACCAATGCAACTTGCCTATGGGGCAAACCTACATTGGTTGAAGCATATTGTACGCTGTTTTCTGGTACAGGTAAAATGTACTTGAACAGTGGAAATGATATATATATCGCGAGAGGAGTTTCCAAACGGTTATGCCGTTTATGCATTTGATTTGACTCCCGATATGTGCGGGTCTTCACCTCATTTTAATGTTTTTCGAAGAGGAAATCTCGCAGTTGACATTAAGTTCTCTACTGCTACTTCAGCAGCTGTTAGTCTCGTCTGTTTTGGAGAATTTGAAAACCTGATTCAAATTGATTCTAAGAGAAACGTCGTTTACGATTACTCTGGTTAGGTGAACACTGTACACATATCTCGTGCACTGCAACAAGACTCTTTTACGGAGAAAACATTTTCGGCGTGTTTCCTAGCGAAAATCTGCCTAATACGCAGAATAAGTACCTTGCGGTCTCGTGGCGAACACAGATCCTAGCAGCGAACCAGGAACGCATTGGGTGGCTTTCGATTTTCCATAAGAACCAAAAGGAGAGTTTTTCGACAGTTATGGAAAACTGCCCGATGATTACAGCGATACATTTAGAGAGTTTATAGATAAACAAACTCTTGAATGAGAATTTAACAAGCATACATTGCAAAGTATATGGTCCGATGTCTGTGGGCAATATTGTTTGTTTTACCTATGCCAAAGGTCAAGAGGACACAGTATGAATAAATTAGTAAACGTTTTCAAAAGTAACACTTTGTTAAATAATTCGAAGGTGTTTCAATTTGTCAAGAATCATTTTAGAGTAATAGATAAACAGTTGCTTGCAGGTGTTAATCCAACTAGTAGAAAACTACACGATAGTTAGTATGATATTTGTAATTTCAATTTTGTCAATAAAATATTGTCAAACTTGTATTCCATGCGTCTTGATCAGTATCATTAGACCCCCACGCAAAAAACAACAAAACACCAGTAATTAGTAAATAATTTAATTAATACCTCGCATACATATTTAAAACGCTACATAGTTATATTAAAATTTAGGCCATCGCTTGTGACCTTGTTTTGGTTTATTCGTGTCTTTATGCCCCTTTACCTATGATTTGAAAATAGACAGATGGATTTGGAATTTGAGGGCTACTATCAGTCAGGTCTTCGCCAAACGAACTAGCAATTTGAACTTGCTGCCAGCGTTCCTCGTTCCGGACGAGGTCTCCCAGCATATTGATTTTTGATAGCACTCGAAAAAATACCTCTGAGCTAGTTGGATTGAAGCCTTTTCTCACCCTTACAGTGTCTGAAATCAAATGAGATATATTTGATTTTGGAATTTCGATGCTATTCATGTTCAATTGTCCGGTTTTGTCCCAAGAAATAAAATCAGGTATTGCGTTCAAACGGTTTAAAAGTGGCGTGGATCTAGAACGCATTGTTTTTGGAATATTTTCTAAAATGATTGAATCGGTATTAAAGGGTCAAACTGTTTCTTGCAGTTTTTCTGCAGTGTCTGTATTAGATGCGATTCGAAATGTGGGGCCCGTACTGTCTTTCTGATGCTTGAAATTTAAGTAGCGCTCCATGTTTGCATTGTACAATTTTCGATTTTCAACATCGTCCATATTTGTGCGTTGAACAGTATTTGAGATCTCCGTATCTTTATGCAACATATATATTATTCATAATCGGCAAGGTCTTAAGTTTTTGTTTCTGCTCATATCTACGTAACATGTCCTCAGGGACCAATACCATCCGCTTTGCATGCTTCATTTGGTCGACAAACTACCTAGTACACTTAAAACGGGTGGCAGGATGGCTGTTAACAAATTACCACCTTTTTGAGAGAGTAGACGTTTTTTCTTAGCCCGTGCAACTTTTTTGTTAGCCAACGCTCTGAGATGTTTCTTGTATCGCAATAAACGCTGCTTCTGAGTCTTGTTCAAGGGTATCGTGCGTTTCAAAACATTCTAACAGCATTCGCAAATGCTCAATAGAAGATCCCCAGGTCCATGTTCTATGATTGCCTTTCGAATTTTAGGTTTGTTCTTTGCAAGAACTTGTAGGTAGGGCAGATTACCTTTCACTCTCTTCGACATAGTGGCAAATGAACTTACCCGGAGAATTTGATAGGTTTTATGTTTACTCATGAACAAAAAATTGCTGTACTACACAGTCGCACAAATTACAATACTCCTTAATACTCTCGCACACGCTATCATTATTTCTAAAACGATCATTCTGCTCTATCTAACTATGTCGAGGCTTGTACGTTACCTTAGCTTTGTTATTCTCATCTACTCTGTACTGTGGGTAACTAATGCGCAGCAATGTTGTCAGCTCGTCAAGATTATTGGTCTTCTGGACTGTGTGGACTGTGGATTGTCAAACATTCCCGATATCGCAATTGGTAACGTTAGTGTTAAAGCACTGGATCTGCAGTTCATTAATATTACGACAATAAATGAGACGACGCTACCAACAATGTACCCAGATCTGCTCCTAGTCAATGTTCAGGGGAAATCCAGGAATACATGGGCGTATCTACGTGTTCAATATCCAAGCGAGATCCGATTGCCCCAATACGACGAAGCCAATGACCTGGACCTCAACTCTAAACGCCCCTGTATCCTCCCTTAACACCAGCACAACACCAACACCCTCCACCCACACACCTTCTACTTCCACCCACACCACACCCACTTCAACACCCTACACACCTCCTACTCTCATCCAAATCACACCCACTGCCTCCACCCATGAATATTCTATTCCTGTATTCAAAACCGTGATCACCAGAACCAACGACAACTCCATTCCACCTCACTCTGGTACAAAACCTAGCAGCGTAAACACTCCCCCAACGAAAACTACAGTAATAGCCGTTTCACTGGTCACAAGTTTTGTAGTAGCACTGGCAATCTGTTTGAAGTTCAAACTTTATCTCACTTGTACACATCGACAACAAATATAGAAATGGCCTCACTGCTCTCCTCAACCTCAAGTATTGAAACTTTCACAACAACTGATTTGTAAAACGTTTCTCATATTGACATTTACCATAGTATAATAAACAAATTGTGTTGGCATTTGTTTAGTTTCTACTTGTTTATCTACATATTGACATTTATTTGAAAACTAATAGGAATATTGTAACAGCATTTGCAAATACTCAACGAAACATCTCCAGACCCATGTTCTATAATTATTTTTCGAAATCTGTGCTTGCTTATTGCAAGAACTTGTACGTAAGATAAATTGCCTTTGCAGGTTGTATGTTTACTCATGAACAAAAATAGCTGCACGATGTTACATCCAATACCTTCGAATATTTATGAATTCGCAACGCCGTTTGATTCTCACAAAACCAAACATTATGCTTTTACCCATAACTTATGCATACTTTCGCATTCACGATCCTGCATGATTCTCATATAACCGAGCATATTGCTTTAGTAGGTTTACATGCACATCCAGCGGCAAAATCGCACAGTGCGTGGACCCCACATGTGGGAAAAGGAACCCGCGATACATGATGCTGCCAAATATGACATCACTTCCGGTTTGGTTTGAGCTATATAATCGAGAGGATTCCACGCGTGGAAATGACGTCATCGGAATGTGCTTATTTATGATTGGCTCTAGGCCGTACACACGGGTGTGCTTTCTTGTGATTGGCTCTTAGTCGTACGTATGGGGGTGCTTGCTTATGATTGGCTCTTGGCCGTATGTATGGGTATGCTTTCTTTGTGATTGGCTCTTTGCCGTATGTATGGGTGTGCTTCCTCGTGATTGGTTCTTGGCCGTACGCACAGGTTTGCTTACTTATGATTGGCTTAGAGTCTTTTGCGAAAAGTATAAATGAATGAGATGATTGATATAGATCATAGTGTACTCTGTGTTCATAGAGTAAACACTTTTTTCTTGAATCATACGAACTTTGCGGAGAAGACTTACTTGAGACAGCGTCGGTAAGTGTGTATTCACATGAAGTATTGCGTGTGGTAGCCATCGCAATTCGAATTTTTAATATGATTTTTTGAAAATACAAAATTAAAAAAGTTTTTTTCCTTTTAGAGATAATTGCCCAAAAGGGAGATAAAAGGGGCTTGACGAATACGAAATCGCACTGATTGTAGAACAAAATATGCTTAAAAGCAAGTATAAATTAACACGCAGGACCGGGAATAACGGTTGTAACAATATATTTGTAAACTACAATAATGAATTACACAAACAAACTGTTCTTAAACATGTTGTCCAGGCTTAACAGTGTCCTCTAGCTTGGATCGTTTGACTTTGTACACTGTCCCGTCTTCCGTAGGCAAGAGCTTACGTTTTTGTCCTTTGTGCTCCACTGGTTTGACATCCAAGACTTTGATTGCTTTACGTTTCCTGCTCGCTGGCAGCAGCAGTACGTTTTTGTCTTCTAATACTCCTGCCAAATCCCTGCGTTGCACAATATTACATACAGCAAACTTTCTCTTTCTATAATCAGTACGATTTCGTATTCGTCAAACCCCATTTATCTTCCTTTTGATGGTCCGTGAATGTCTGCCAAATGATTGGATAGTTTACAAAGATCTTTCTTTCCGCATAAAGGACAGTCTTTACGCGTTTCCAGCACCTAACGAAACGATTTTTATTTTCAGGGTACACAGTTTTGAACGATTATGTCCCGAGAGAACGTCCTTGTACGGGACTCAGAAACGTTACTTCGGGACGCGTTTTAGGGCGTCCCGGCGTCTTGGGAGGTTGTTTCATGGCAAGAACTATTCCCCGTCTAGCCACCAATCGGTCCAGGAGGCGTTTCTAGGCGTCCCTGCGTCCGGAGAGATTGTTTCATGGTAAGAACTATCCCCCATCTACAATCAGTTTCAAACGTATGTGGGACACCAACAGTTTTGCACGACAAATACTGCTAAGTTGAATATTTACAGCTGTTTTTCTCTATCTACCTACGCACTCCCAGTCGATGTTGTTTTAGAGTAAGAATTAACATCTTGCACGAGTAATGTAGCGAAAAACAAACGCACAACACTGATCAGGGGGTGAAGGGGAGAGAGAGTGATAAGAATAATGAGAATCTGCGACATCTGTCCCAGGACTTTCGAAACTGATTCTAGCCACCAATTGGAACAAGAGGCGTTTCAAGGCCTCCCAGCCTCCTGGGAGATTGTTTCATGGTAAGAACTATTCCTCATTTAGCCATGAATCGGTCCTTTGAGGCCTAAGGAACGCAGGGACTTCTCAAAATGTGCCCGGCCATCCCCGGCAAATGGATTTTTATTTCTCTCACGTTTATCGTGGTAGGTTGGCCGAGCTGGTAAAGGCGTTAGACTCAATATCTAATGTGCATTGCACGTCGTGGGTTCGAGTCCGACTCCTGGCAAATGGGTTTTTACTTCTCTTGCGATTGTCTTGCTAGGATGGCCGAGCTGGTAAAAGCGTTAGACTTAAGATCTAATGTGCCATGCACTTCGTGGGTTCGACTCCCGCTCCTGACAATATATATATCTCTCTCATGCTGATGAGCTCATCTTTTAATAATTAATGGACTGGCAGCCCAGGGGATGGTATGACTAGGTAGCAGTTGCACACATGGATTACCGTTTACAACAATTTAGTCCTCAAACTTCTTTTTAGCTTCTCTAGAGCTTCTGAAAAGCTTCTGTAAAGCTTCTGTATAGCCTCTGTAAAGCTTCTGTAAAGCTTCTGTAAAGCTTCTGTCAAGATTCTGTAGAGCTTCTGTTCGATGTGAGGTCGATGTGGGGTCGTTGTCAGATCGATGTGGAGTCGATGCCAGGTCGATGAGAGGTCGCTGTGGAGTGGATATGAGCTCGATGCCAACAAGCTCTAGAGTAGCTCTACAGATGTTTGGCAATCTTACAAGACGCCGGGACGCATTGAAACGCGTCCTGGGCCAAGTCCCTGCGTCCGTAGGACGTGCAGATCCGATTGATGGCTAGATGGAGAAGAGTTTTTACCATGAAACAATCTCCAGGGACGTCCTAAACCGCGTCCCGAGGCAACGTCTCCGAGTCCCGTACAAGGACGTTTTTCCGGTACATAATCATTAAAAACTGTGTACCCTGAAAATGAAAATCATTTCGCTGGATGCTGCGAACGCGTAAAGACTGTCGTTTATGCGGAAAGAAAGATCTTTGTAAATTATCCAATCATTTGGCAGACATTCACGGAGTATCAAGCACAGAAAAACGTGTTTATCTCGATGATGCCAAGTCATCTTGCGCAGAAGACGAAGGTATTATGCAGAGTTCAAAAAGAGCAATAATGGAAGATTACAATGATAGCACTGCTACCTGCTCAGACAACTGCGATGTTTTCGGTCGTAATGACAAACAGGAAAAAGAGGAAGAATCTAGCAGTGACGAAGAACAGAGCAGCAGCGAGGAAAGGGAAGACGGTGAGACCAGCGAAGACGAAGACGATTGCGACCCCTGGCAAACCATGATGGATGAAGCAGCATCGAGACTTTGTGAAAAGTACGAAGAATTAGTACAAGATTATCAAAATGATGGATTTAGTTAAATTCATGCAAAGAAAAAATCGTTTTCAGCCCTTCTTCCCTAACTGACTAAAGAATTAAGAGATGTTTGTTTGGACGACTTACAGTGGATGTCAGAAATGAAAAAGGATCCTGTGCATAAAAAGATTATGAAAAATAAAAACGGATTCGTTGAATAAGATTCTTTTGACCCTGAGGAAGCTGTGGAAGCTGCTGTTAAAACGAGAAAATTTCTTTTCCAACGTATGTTAGAAGAGAGACAGCATTTCCAGGACAGTAATGATGATGAAACTGGAGCACAGTGTCCATTGAAGGATGAATTGTCCTATCGTTAATGTGTTAAACTAAAGTTGTCTCATTACATCCCTTAAAAAGCAGGACAGTTTGTTGATTCACTGTAAACTGTTATATTCAAAGAAATAAATTGTTCTACACGTTATTCCGTGTTGATTTAATAAAATGTTTAGCCAGCCCTGACAATGATATTTTGGTTCCTAAAGATCCTTTCAATTATATACCACTGGAGTGAGATGGGATAGCAAGCCATTGTGTGTCCCATTTTTGTCTGATTAGCCTTTACGGCCAGCTTGTCCTGCCATTTGGCGTTTTCATCCCTTTTGGCCTTTTTTGCCTGTCCACTGGCTTTTTTGGCCTGTCTATTGGCCTTTTTATCCTGTCCACTGGCCTTTTTGGCCGGTCTATTTTTTATATGGCCTTTCTAGCCTTGCTGGAATGCATATATGGTCAATTCGGTCGCACGTACTATAGCCATTTTGATCCTTTAAGGCTGCATTCCAGTTACGCGTTTTTGACCCGCACGTACACGCACGTTAAAGGTCAAACTGTAATAAAACGTATCTTTCAAACAACCACGAGAAGAATTGTTTAGAATTTTGAATTTTGAATAGTTACGTGCCTATTTATTGATGTATTTTTTAAAAATATGAGGTTTTGAAGGATTTAAAGTTTTACGTGCGTATACGTGCGTGTTAAAAACGCCTAACTGGAATGCAGCCTTTACTCGCATAAACTAGCCTGCGTACGTACACGTACGTACACATACTTACGCAACAGTTGAATTACGTCATACCGGTATGCGCATGGGCCTGTAGTGACATCATTTCCACGCGTGAAGTCCACGGCTTGCGTGAATTTTCCGCTCAATTATACCGTTCAAACCAAACAGGAAGTGAAGTCATGCTTGTCAGCGACACGTCTCCCAGGCTCCTTTTCCTACGCGTGCGGTCCACGCATTGCGGAACTTCCGGGTGGGATGAACATGTAAACCTACTCGCTTTGTCTTCGCGAACTATGTACTGTTAATGCGATGATCTCTATTTTTTGCTCTTCTTTCTTGTACCACTCATTGGACAAATGGTAATCAAGGACCCTGCCAACTCATCAGCATTATTCAACTATTGGATTGTTCAGACAGCGGTCTTAAAAAGTACCAGTATTCCGGAAAAGTCTTTGCCTCGTACGAGTATTGGATTTACAGCGAAACGATATTCAGATGGTCAACGCTACTATGCTAACCGCTTTCCCAAATCTGTTACTAATCCATCGGCACGAGAACCCTAACATATTTGGCAATGTTTTTGTTACAGGTGTAAAAGTAAAAAACGATTGCCCTATTGTGACAACATTACCACCAACCAGCAGTTACTTTAAACTGTCACAAACGCTAGTTATCTTTGATGAAACCGTTCCATTACCCTCGACATTCAGCCTTCACGCATCGTTATCCAACATTCACCCGCAGAAACCCAAATGCCGTCGTTCCGTAACACATCGTCAAAATACATTTACTCTTAGAAAACCCAAATGCCGTCGTTCTGTAACACGTCTTCAACATACATTTACCATCAGAAAACCTAAAAACCCTCACCATTCACCAACCCTACAGCCTCTTCGTCATCACCGCCATAGCTGTTAAGACCTAAGATGCAATTTCATAACTCAGCTTTATTCATATCTTTGACTGCAGTATTTTGTACGTTCCTCATTCTAGGGATTTGCTTTGAGTGTAAAATCTACAAGCTATGTACCAGTAACAGTACGCATGAGGAGGCAGAACCAAGTATAGAAATGACATCTATGAGTACCTCTGGCCAAAAGGAAAGATATTTATTCAACAACTAGATTGTAAATCGATTTTGAAAACTATTTTTTTTTTGTTCTTTTCTAAAAACTTCAAACTAAAAACTTTTCTTGTTTTTAAAGTAGTTTTATAATAGTTATAAAAAAATTTTACTAGTAACATTAAATTCGTTTGTTTGTTGAAGTGATTACGTGTTTCGCTTTATGTAGGCAACCTGTTTTTCATCAGGGAGAATATTTGTGCTGAGTCTCATGTTGTCAGGGGTTGGTTGAAGTAGATGCAACAAAAGATACCCATACGGTCTTGCTGTAGCGTCGTCAGATGATTCTAACAAATAGTTTACGTCTCTTGGATACATTTGACGTGCCAGTATAGCTATGCCCAGCGGATTGCCCGGATTTTGGAATATTAATATGTAGTGAGAATTCAGACTGATCGTCAATGATAGTTTACCAGGGGGAAATTGGTTTTGTGTAAGGAATATAACTGATATTCCACGTTGATCGTCACAGCATTGCGACATTAAGTCATTCAGAATCACTAGGGAGTTGTCATGCGCATCTGTTATGTCATATAAGTTGCCTGGGAAGCCTTCCACAAATTGAATATTCGGTAAGGTTTTTGACAGCTCGTAAAATTCTTTTTGATACTCTCCATAGCAGTAAACTACTTGCGTCGGTACAGGATAAAATAGTTCTTCCAAATGACAGAACATAGATCGAACCATGTACAATTTTCCACTCTGACTTTGACCAGAAATATAAAAATTCGCAGGCGTTTTAAATCGCACATCCATCGTAAGTACAAGCAAAACTCGAAATGAGTTTTATTTCATTTACTGGATCAATTTATAGTAATAGAGCCGTATTGCCAAAGAAAATGCCTAGTCCATATAACTTTCTTCAATTGTAAACTCGCTAAAATCAAAGCTCTCAAGAGCTGTTGCAGCTAACTGCACAGCACTTCTCATCATTTCTTCGCTATTAGTTTCTCTCAACAGGTATAGCAGTGCTAGGAAAGATATGGAACGACCAAAATTGTTAGCATTAATTTCATAAAAAATGTTTGTAAGATCAAGAGGTCTACCAAAACTTTCAAACGTCGATTCGTGGTGTTGAAGTAAATAGTTTATGTGATACGTTAACGTTTTCATATCGATTTCTACATTATTCTTTTGAAGGTCATCAAGTATAACATCCATTCCGTGCTTACTATCGCCGTGCTTAGCTAAGAATAACAACAAACAAACGTTACAACTAGTAAAATGCAAATATATTTAATATCCCAACTAGGTAATTCACAGGTAATGCAGCATTAATTAGTTTTCATCTCTTGAAAACTTTTCGTTAAATGGTTCATAGATTTAGTATCAAGATATAGCTGATAAGCTTTCTGTCTGAATTTTTCAGAACTAGTGAACTGTTTGCCTGTTTTTAAGAAGTACGTATACGATGGAGGCATGCTAAAGTTCACCGAACTATAAGCTTCCATTGGGTCTTTGTTGGGCATCCATTCAAAAAAGATACAGGAATCGTCTTTCCCATTGGCGCAGCAAAAAAATCTTCGATCTTTGTTAATACGGTCCTTTTTGACTTTACGGATACAACAAGGAAACCCATGACGACAATTCAGTTTCACCGGATCGATTACATCTCCCCATATCCAGAACGAACAAGGATTATCTCTTTCTGCCACACAAAAAAGGGTCTTCGGTAACTAGCTTTCATTAGATCTTTCACGACGCACATTTTCACTGGTTTACGATGGCCAACACATTGAGGTTAGGGTGTTCCTAAAAATCTCTACAAAGCAATAGCCTTTTCAAATAAGTACCCATCTTCTTCAGTGCAGAAAAAATTACAGCCAGCATTCTGACCACAAAACCAAAAAGAGCCATTCTTTGTTGTTGAGCAACCAGCAGGTTCACCGTGTAAACACTTCATCATTCAGTACTGGAATGTAACTAATGTTTTACTGAGTCACTCTCTTATCTACTCTCTAGCGGCATACCGGTTCATAAACCGGTTTGACCGTATTTTTTATCTTGTTTCCAGTACGAAAGATAGTTTAACACAGAATCAAACTCATTATTGGAGGGATTGAGATAAAGTCCCATTAAGGAATGCAATAGCGCGGAATCGGGGTCGCGTTCAATAACTCGCAGGTAATCAGCAACACTGTAATGAAGTTCCAGTTTTAATACTTTCACTGCCTCCAAAAACAAAGGCCATACCATGCACATACCGTTTACTTGTTCTATTGCCGTCAATCCAAACGATAACTATTGTTCTTCTATCGTCAACATGAGGCAATCGTGACGGCGTTGACTAGGATGATCATACTCGCATCCACAGCGTTGCTCTTTACTGACCAAGTCAACTTCTTGAGAAACAGCCTGAGCTAATAATGTTCTTAATAGTTTGCAAAGTTTCCCATCGTTTGAATAAGAAACTTCATCAGCAAAAACATCGTTCGCAAATGCATATTGCTTAGAAAATTCATTTCAACCAGATATCTTGACAAAATATAATAAAGTTTTTTCTATGAATAAAATCTCGATGCAATGAACAGTAGTTCGTAAATGGGTGAATTTATAGACTTACAATGTCTATGCAAAATTCAGCATAAATTATAAATGCTCATCAAAACTTATACGTACCCTCATTATGTAACTAGGTACGTACCTTCATTATGTAACTGGGTACGTACCCTCATTATATAACTGGGTACGTACCCTGTGCACGCGCACAGGTCCGTATCTCAATTGTTACATCATTGGTGGCATCCCTTTGATATGTATAGGGGGGTAATCTACTGGGGTAGTCTGATAAGTCACGCAACTACGGTAAAAATTGTAACCACAGCCCAAGTCAAAGTAGTTGCTAGAAGTTGCATCATCGTATGAAAGAAAAGAGTTCAGTTATGAGCAATAAAGTTTCATGCAGGAAGTGACTTACTGAGCCCTCAGCAAAAGAGTCAAAATAGCGGCAACACGCTTGACGTTTGCCTCATTTGCAGCAGTTTCCAGCCACTTCATTGGCCAAGAGAGATTTGCCACATCTTTGGGAGGGGTTGCCTTATTTACGCTCTATATAAGCATCCTGATTGGGCAACGGCCGAAAAATTCTGTACTCTTATCGCCTCGATTTTCTTGCCTCATAGCTTCCTTTCTGCAATATTATTGGTTTATTCCCCTTTTGCATTGATTGCAATTATGCATGATGCAGCTGACTCAATACCTTTGCAATTGTAAATTTCAAATATCGCTTGGAAAATCGCGCGTTTGGCTTGTTCTGTGATACACGGTCAAGTTATGTATCAAGAATCTTAGTTGACAAGAGGAGAATGTCTATTTTGAAATCGTTCCGGCGACGTTTTCTAAAGCAATCGATCGGTCGGTTTTATAAAAAGTGAAGGATGACCTGACAAAGCAAATTAAACACATCAAAGCTTCGAATACAAGAACTGTTGAAACCGTCTGGCAGCCATAGCAGACAGCAGATCCGGCTTCGCCAGAAATTTTGCTTCAGAGTCATTTATAACACGTTCTTCTAGTGAGCAAAAGAATCGCACAGCCATAATGTATAATTAATTTATTTTACTTCATGAAGTTCATATGCTCTTATTCCAATGTGATTTTTATGCGCTCACTAGCCGACTAGCGTTGATATGATTGTGAAAACTTGCATACGATCGCGAACTATGTGCTGCGTGTGTTCAAAAGGTTCAGGGTTAAACCGTCATGATGTAGACTCTCATTTGTTAACATTAACTTATTTACGTTTAATATATATGTAAGCATTTGCAAGTAAAGCGTCTCAATTTGATCGATGTTAGAAGCGGCAGCATCAAATAAACAAATTACAACGGGCAAAGTTCAAGAAGCTGCGAAGTGCAATATGATCTGAATTGCAAAGCTGCCATGCATAGCAGTTTTTGGCTTTTCTCCTATGCATCCTGGTAAGCCCAGATATACGGCAAAACAGGCATTTTCTTTACATATAATCAATTTTTGCAAAATATTAGAAAAAACATATATCGCTCTCCCAAAAAAAATGTTATCATCACCCCAAAATGCTCATCCACAAATTTTGACTAACGTAAAAAAAATCCTAGATCCACCCTTGTAAAAGAGCACAATTGCATAAATGCTTACAATCATAGCAATTAGGTGAATGAGCGTATCATAGTTCAAATTGTGTGTTACATAAGTATATGAGTCTCTCAGGGCTCACGATTCATCGCTATTTTCACATAATTTGGATATTTTCATATACTATAGTGCACATTCTCCCCTTAGCATCGCCGTCCTTTGCTTCAGAGATGCAGTCATTAGCATAGACGTCATTGCTTCCCAATACTTCCCCCACTGGTCAGTAGCAACAAATTAAGCTGCTCACTTGATATTCTTACTGCTTCAGAATACATGTTACACTAAGATGGTTCACTGCTCAAGTTGCATTGAGAATAGCCTCGAACATGTTAAAAAGCTAATGAAGTGAAATTTAGACCCTTTTTTTTCTTAAATTTCCTACAGAAGCCAAATGGCTAACTACAGTTTCTAAAGCAAAAATGGAATTGGGCAATTCAGTCCGATGTTTTGGCCGTCAAAAGTCGCCATTTTTTGCACTTCCTGTGCAAACTTTATTGTCGCTATTTTTATACCCTGTGACATCATAAGTAGAACACATTCTCATCATAGTGGGTAGCAGTAATAGTTAACTAAGTGTTTTCGGCTGAAGATGCTGTGCATTAGCAGGTTCTAACTTAGCTCGTTGTGCCAATACTTGAAATGCTAAGTTAAATGAGTGCATATGTTCCCGAAGGTAAAAACCATCTCTCTAATGCAAAAGAAGTGAATAAACTTGATTGGAAAGTGCAGACTACATTTTGCTCTCCCTATATTATATATAATGACAATTGCCAATCAACATTACAGACCAAATTTCAATCTAGGAAAATCAAGTAAAGTTATTAAAGCAACTGAAAAAAAAACATATTAGATGGAGTAAAATTGCAAAGTTTGATGGCAAATGAGTAGTTAATATAGTACTGATCCCCCCCCCCCAAATCTCAATTCCACTCGCTCCACTCCCTGCGCTCGTTTCGCTCCTAAAATTGAGATTTCAGTGGGGAATTGGTACTATATTAACTACTCTGTAATAGTAATTACTACTAATTTTCAAATTAACTTACAGACAAATAAGTTCCTGAAAAGACCTTTTCAGACCAAGAATTTGACAAATAATTGAGTGCAATAATTACGAAAAAAATTTTATTTCTGATCTTTTCCCTTCTGAAACTAAGATTTCAGGACAAAATCAGTACTAAATATTCCAAGGTCAAGGTCACTCAATGTCACTTGCTTTTGGACTTTTTTTTTCCTAAAACTAAACTTTCCGACTTCATTTGGACTGAAAAAGTTTTTCCACTTTTTTATCCTGAAACTACGATTTCAGGACAAAATCAGTACTAAATAGTCCATGGTCAAGGTCACTCAAGGTCACTTGCTTTTCGTCTTTTTCTAATCCTGAAATTAAACTTTCAGACTTAATTTAGACTTAAAATCTTTCGACTTTTTCTTACTCTGAAACTAAGTTTTCCGACTTAATTTTGACTGAAACTTTTTCGACTTTTTTTTATCCTGAAACTAAGTTTTCCGACTTAATTTAGACTTAAAATTTTTCAACTTTTTCTTATGCTGAAACTAAGTTTTTAGACTTAATTTAGACTTCAAAATTTTTCTACTTTTTCAAAGACTGCTGAGTCAGAAAATTTTAATATTTTTCCAAGATTTTCTTGCTTTTGTGAGATCAACTTTTTCTTTTCTGAAAAAGAGTTTTGTGTTTGTGGTAGAATGATAAAAAATCGATGAATTTATGCGTTAGTTTATTAAATAAAAGAGATTATGTCAAATGAAGAAGAAGTTAATAAACTAAATGAATTATTATGTGTTGAAGATGCGAGAAAACTAATTCAAGGAAATGAGGAGTTGCAAAAACTAAATATTAAGAAAAGTTTAAAAGATACAAAGAAAAGCTTTTATAGTTATTTAGATGAGGCAAAAAGACTCATAAATGAAAAAATTATGATTCGAACAAAGTTAGAGAAAGAGGCTAGAAAAGCTGAGAATAATCTTCGAAGTGAAAATACACCAAGTTATGAGATAGAAGAGATGAAACAAGTAAAAAATAGAGCTATTCAGGAAAATCAAAAACAAAGAGACATAAGAAGAAGAGAAGTATTTGATCTAAAGAAATTCATAAGAACAGGTAATTATAACGAGTATTTAAATATACCAGAGATTAGAGAGAGAAATAAACCTTTAAATATTAAGCTTGTGAAATCAGCTTTAAACTCAACTGCTGTAGTTTA